>JABUQX010049308.1:0-7500 GCA_015478945.1 Trachelipus rathkii | reverse complement strand
TTCATTGTAAATTTAATACTATTAAGGTCACACAGTTCTTATCCAGCATTAATCTCTATCTTCTCTTCTCTGATTTCCTCATCTCTCTCTCTCTCTCTCTCTCTCTCTCTCCTCTCTCTCTCTCTCTCTCTCTCTCTCTCTCTCTCTCTCTCATTCTAACTCTCTCATCTCTCTCTCTCTCTCATCTTCTTCATCTCTTAATAATAATGTAAATATAAATAATTATAATATTATAAACAAACACCAAACAAAAAATATCTAAAAAACACCACATACCATACAACTAATATCATAAAACATAATACAAATGCTATTTAACTATACAAAAAATAATATACTTAAAATAACAAAGAACCAATTCTAAACTACAACTATATTTATATATAACATTAATATAAAATAAACCAATACTACTATTTCTAAACTACTACTCTAAAACAAATTAATATAATATACACTATTAATCTATTCTTCAGAAACCATGTATAACCCAACACTATAATAATATAATATATATAATAAATAAATAAACAATATAAATACTAATAAATAAATATACAATATATTATAATAAATAATTAAAATATATATATATAAAATAATTTATATATAAATAAATATTAATAAAAAAAATTTATATATATAAAAAATATATAATATATATATATATATAATACTTACATAATAAATATATAATAGCCTCATACCCACCACTACAAAAATATATATATATATAATAAAAGACAAACACAAAATAATTAAAACATAAACATTAAAATAAAAATACTAAACTTAATACAAATAATATATATAATAACTATAGTATCCCCCTTAGGACCCCTCATCAATACATATAATTAAATAATAAAACTATAGATATAAAAGGCATATAATATTCCCCAACAACCTACCCCGCTCACTACCCTAGATATCTAACCTACCACCGCCTAAAAAAATAAAATACACCAAAAGAAATAATACATTAAAAAAACTCAAACTAAAAAAGAAATAACATATAAAATACATACACCAGAAAGAGATTCACACAAAATAACACACACCAAAAAAGAAAAAACATAAAATAACATACATAAGATAACATAAATATCAATAAAACAAAATCCCTATACCTCACCCTAAATATAAAATACTATAAATAAACTAATATAAATATAATATAATAATACTATATACTACTAAATACAAAAACCACCATACTAACACATATAATATACAATAAATATATATATATAATATTATATAATAATACCTAATATATTATAAACTATATCTAGATATACTACACCTATACTATCACATATATATATTAAATATATAATATATCATAATAAATATAATATATATATATATATATCATATATAATATATATATATATAATATATATCTCAACCACCCATCACTACCATCATATATACTATAACCTATATACCCCCCTACAACCCCATCCACGTAATACATCCGATGTTAGGGAAACACGTCACAACCGATAGGGAAAATAAGAAAATAAGGAGAAGGAAACTAGGGTAAGAGACTTAAGAGAAAATGCTGAACTCCATTGAAACAGGCATATCAAAGGCTTTCATTGGTTTGAGGAAAAGATGAATCTGATAATGTTAAAAAGCCGGCCAGTAAAGAATATTATTCTACAAAGCAACTAAACAAAAATTATTCAAATCCATACAACAAAACATTAATGATATAATTCAAAATGAACTCCAAAAATCCTCAGCGAAATACTACAACCAAATCAGCTTTATGACCAAACAAAAACCACAAATTATCTAATATTTAAACAAATTTTTAAAATAAAAGTTCTTATTCCAAAAAATTTTAACCATTAAATATAATAAATTTTTATTAAAACAGACACACCAACACACACCACGGTCTGAACACAATTTATTTCAGAAGTTTTTACAGAGTTTTCTGAATTTATTCTTGATATAAATGAATACAAACATATACTATGAAAGACTATAATTAAGAAAGATGACCCTATAAGTGAATAACTATCTAGGTTTATTGGAGAGATCTTCGACACAAGCAGCCGAATTGGCTTCAAAGCTATAATCAAGCGATGCGACAATCCTTCGGCCCTCAGCGATCATCCTTCCTCAAATATACGACCAAGCCTGATCAAGGAGCACAAATTCTCTAAAGATAAAAAGGCAAAAGAATCATACCTACATAAGATTATAACAAATGTTTAGGAACCATAAAATCACTCGAAAATTCGATTCGAACATATTTCCCACTACAAACTACTTGTCATCAAACAAAACATAGACGAGAGAGAGACAAGAAGAACAAAACAACGGACGAAAGACCGAGACAGAGAGAGAGAGAACAACTAGAGAACGAGAGAGAGAAAAGGACGCACCGAGACGAGACGAAGCCGAACGAGAGAGGAGACACGAGAGTAAACTTTGACAAATAACTTGTCAAATATGATAACAAAATGGTGAAAAGCATCAGAACGTGATCACATATTAAGTTTATGACACACCATAGATTGAAGACCATAATAAAAACGCTTTAATCTCGAGAGGATCAAATTAAAAATTAGCCAACAATCGTCATCATTTCATCAATATCGTATCGAGTGGCAAACAATGGGCCTTACAAAACTCCAAACAAAGAAACATGAATTCTAACTCGGTTTTTGACAAATGTTATAGTGAATATATTGTTCATAAGCCTCACCCAATAAACTTACTTACTAATACTATATACATATATAAAATATAACCTAAATATATAACCCCAACCCCCTACCAAACAAAGATAAGACCGATAGCTATGATATACCAAATCACACATTAACAACTATAGGCCATGTTCTAGAGTGGATTGTTTTTCCCAAGTCCCATATTATACAAATTTAATTCCTACTATAAAATATTATAAACCTTAGATTTTTAAAAGCCAACAATAAATAGTGCACCCTACACTGGATACAGTACCGATAGTAAAGCGAAGAAAACATTCCAAGGGAACAAAATCTCTGATAATTCGAAGACAAAAATGAGGACAACAATAATCTATTCTTAAATTAACTATATACTAAACAAACACATAACCTATATAATAAATAAAACTACTATATATAAACATTAAAATAATATAAAATAATAACCATAATAATAAAAGGAAATAAACTAACTAAAATAATAACTACATAATAATACATAATATATAATATATATATATTCCTATGTGTGGGGCTGACTATATTAATACCTAAATAATAATACATCAATATATATTATATAACTTATTATATACCTATATATATACTATATACTATATACTTAATATAAATTAACATATATATCATATATATAAATATAACTATAAAATCATATACACTAACTAAATCAACCTAATTATATACCACACCCTCATCATAAACCCATACCTAAGATCTAACTATACTAAAATACTATATATAACACCTATAAGTAACTCGAAAAGTGTGTGTGCCTGTATGTAGTGCGTTGTCCTGTGTCTTATTTGAAAGATTCCGGTTACAGTTATAATAAAAAGATATGCAATCATTGAAACGCCCACCTATTTTATATATCCAATACAACAAAGAAATCACGGCAAAAAATCTGATGGGACTCAACGAAATTAAGCGTTAAAAAGGGTGAAGCGAAATTCTAAAGAATCTCATGCATTCAAACACCAAAAAACAATCAAATTTCAAGAGACAAAATTAATGAAAAAATACTTTCTTACACAATCGAGTTTGAAATCCTGTGAAGCTTATTACAATAAACTGAATCACAGGGTCGCTATGCTCTTCCATTTTAAGGAGTGCATGGTTACTGCTGTAAGAATATTAATTTTTGAAAAAATCAGATTGTTTGAGAGTATTAGTTTACTCGAGCGAAAGCTATCAACAGAAAAAAAAATTCATATCAACGTTGACATAACAATTTTCCATCACGCCGAGTTCCTCTCTGAGTGAAAATTTTACACACTGATCATAAGGAACATCAATGACTATAATTTTTAAAGACATCACTCATATATAATATTTTATTCTTGCCAACATATTGTATAACGCCAAAATAAGTAAAACCATTACATGTTATATTTCACTTCAAAGATATATATCATATATATATATATATATATATATATACTCATATATATATTAATATATATATATATATAGATATATATACCATATATATATATATCATATACTATAATATATATAATAATATCTATATATATATATATATATATATTATATATAATAATATAATAATATAAATAAATACCATTATAATTCAACCAACAATATAATATTATAAACAAAATAAATATAAAATAAATTATGTTGCAAAAATATATAATATATAAAAAAATAATATAAACATATAAAATAAATTATTAATATAACCATAATAATAAATAATATAATAAAATTATATATTAAATAACATAAATAACAATAATATAATAACCTCTATAAATATATATATATACATAATAAAAACATAACACAACATATAAATACATAATAACTATATAAATATAACTATAATAATCAATACTATACTATTATAAACGCCACTTCAATATAATTTATAGCACATACTTGACACACTAACAAAAATTAGAAACTTTGCCTAGATATTAACCACCCTTAGGGAGTCACCAGTTAAAAAACAAAAAACATAATAATAAAGAGAGTTACTTGAAAAAAATATATAATATAAATAATGAAATAATAATTCATAAAAAAATTTACATTATACTTTAATTAAATTAAAAAAATTATATGTAAAATTTAATAAAAAACAAAAAACAAAATAAAAAGTCTTAATGCCAGCGTAATCCTATTATTAACCACCAATAGGAGACTTATGACCAAACAATTTCATAAGCATTCATAACTATATAAAAGTATATCATAATGACGAATGTAAAGGTAATTAATGAAGTAAAAATTTGAAATGAAACATAAATAATACATCCTCGAACCACGATCAAATATATTTCGAACGCGACAACTTCGAAGTAGTTCCTTACCAATTATCAGATAATATTTATTAATCATTCAAATCAGAAGTTCGATCAAGATTAAATCTAATTAAAAAAATTATAAATTAGCAATTATACACTAAGTTAAGGCAAAATAATTATACAGAGTCAAACTAAAATAATTTGAAGAAGAAAATAAGATAATTCAAATTGAATGGGCATGAGTGACAGAAATTAAGGAAATTTTTATATAACAAAACACATTCAGATGTAGCTTCAATAATCCATTTGAAAAAATATAAGACAACAGGAATATACTAGTTATCTATTGAAACAAACCCAAGCAGCATCAGAAATTTGTCTATCTAATACGTACACTGGTTAATGAGGACAATATAATAACAAATACAGCAAAAACTGCAATATATTTGTACGTGGAAAAAACTGGCAGAGTTCGATAAAGAGAAGATATACTTGCTTTAAAGCCGATACATGTGAGTACCACAGATGAAGATCTTTTTCTTAGGCCAATCAGCTAAAAAACATAGATACCCACGAAAAGCCTAGCGTTGAACCGTTCAAAGATAGGATCGCTCCATACTGTAGGCAATGGGAACATAACAAGAAAGAGACGTACTATTTTTTAACTCAAGAAAATAAGATATGAAGAAACCTCAACCTGGAATTCTAAAATAACGATACTAAGACCTAGATGTTCTATGCCTTATTCAAATTCAACAAGCAATGAATCGACCACAACTCTCTCCAAAGAAACCGAATAAATTAGTGATGAAAAATAGTAACAAACATGTCTTAACCTTCATTAGAAAAATAACACAGAGGTTAAATAACAAGATAAGCTTAAAACATATAATTATATAATAACCTAACTAACTAACCTATATAAAATATAAAATATATACAAACCATATAATAATATATATAAAATAATAATAATATATAAATACTTAATAATATAATAACTAATAATATAAATATAACTATTAATAAATAAATATATATATATAATATAAATATATAAATAAAACAAAGAAATAAATAAATACCTAATAATAAAATACAATATAACTAAAATAAAACTAAACATAATATACCCAATATATAATATATATAATATAATAGCACTACGCCAGGTTTGCTCGCAACGCTAACATAAGTGCCCATGCTTACGCTCTTTAAGGAACTGAATAAAGTGAAGTAGCAAAACATCTATCAATAAGGAACAACGTTAAAGGCAATCCACGTTATGGAAAAATCAAGAGAACCAAAAATAGTTTGAAAGTCCATTTGGGATTTAATGATAACGAACAATTCAACTAAGTTACCCCCTAATGATCTAAATTTGACATAAATTACAAAACACTATACAGACATAAATTACTTATCTCCACTAGTGTCATTTCTACTTTAGAATAAGAGCTTTGACAACAATGTAAGCAAATGTTTGAAACTACAAAACTGAATGAGAAACATATATAAGGGACATTTTAACATTGAAACAGTACAGAACCAAGAATCACGCCTCTTGAAAGAATAATTAACGAAGAGAATATCCCACACATTACTTCAAAGATGTTAACAAAAGAAATTAAAAGATTGTCATGGTGATTAAGAAACTGATCATCATGAAAACTCGACACGTCATAAGTAGTATCTCAACCTAGAAAAGAAAGATAGAGTACCAACGTCACGTCGCAAGAAGATAGAAAGAGCTCAAGATCATACAAACCAAGTTAGCGGACACAGTTTATTAACTCTTTTTAACCTCAATCCTAGTCAATAGAAGGATGCAAAAAACGAATATACCCCCAATATGTAAGAGAACAAGTACTCACATACAAAGGAGCGGAACGGAACCCTTGAAAATAACAATGGAGTAGTCTAGTTCAGAAGAACAAATATCTCAACCCCAACACTGAAACAGAACCCACCAGCTGATCTTTGAGGACCACCCTACAGGCAACAGTCTGTGATGCTGAAAGTGACGACAGCACACCCGTCGGAAGACAGATAGGAAAGTTGAAGAATGGATGTTATTTGAAGGAAACAGATGTAATTTGAATCCGAGTGTTTGTAAGTGCAATCCTTACAAACAGTGAAGCGTGAATCCACTGACCAGGAAAATTCCCATCCAGATCTGCAAGCAATTGTGAACGAAACTGAAGTCAAAGAAGAACAACTCTAGAAGACAAGAGGCGAAACAGATTATAGAAAATGAGGTGACAGAACATCAGACGGCGAAGTCAATCGGAACATAAGAATAAACAAGAGTATTGAAGATGAGCAAGACATGAAAAATATACGATTAAAAAACTAGAATAAAGTGGACGAATTAAAACAGAACACATTGAACGGAACAAACACAAGTTAACAGGCCAGAGAAAGACCAGAGGCTTCACTAAGAGCCTCATAACCAATCAAATCAACAAACTTAATTAACCTATAAACATATCTCTCAC
>JABUQX010049307.1:5000-17500 GCA_015478945.1 Trachelipus rathkii | reverse complement strand
CTCTTTGAGCGGTGGTCTTTCACAAGTGAAAGAATTTTCTTCACATGATTCGAGCATTGAAGAAGGTCTAAGCTCTTCGACTGTAGATTATTCACGACTGGTTCCAACAAAGCCGAATATTTGGCTATAATGCAGGTTGAAATACTGTAAGAAAAACAGATTTTGTAGCAGCACAATGCAGATGAAATAAAGTTTTTCTTGTAGCAACATTACCTACTTTTGCCAAGTTTTCCAGACCCTGCACTATATCCACAAAATGTGTCATGAATATTGAAATACTGCGGTATTTTCTGATTCCAATAGATAATTGTTCATTCCCAGATATATCAGATATTTCGTCAGCTAAAACAGAATATGTATATGCTTTTTTGACATCTGCAGTGATCACGTCAGTCACAACCCTCCCACACATTTCAAAAAGTTCATTTTGAATTCTTGGTGATTTATAAGCAGAATTTATGGCCCCACCTGTAAGGCGTTCCAACACATTATTTCCAGAATCTATTTCCAAACGAATTAGATCTTTGAAATTCCTTCATGTTGTTCTGCACCTCGTAGAGGTAAATCGTGTACCCCACAAAAAAAAATTGTTGTTATTACAGATGAAATTAACTTTTTGTTTTCTGCCAAGAGAGCCTGATGCCATTTTACCATTTGCTGCTCACTGCTACAATGTTCCAATGAAGGAGTTCGCTGCTCGTCAGCTTCTAAGTCCACGACTTTCAACCTGGCTCTTTGCAATATCATGATTTCTTGAATTTTGTGAAGGGTTTTCACCAACAAGGGAACTCTGGAACTCTTGTATAGTCCTTGCTGGAAAATGAACGCAATGCAGACAGAGTGCTCCCTTCAAATATCTTGAACACCAACCAGGGAGAATATCTTTCAAGCCAATTATGCACGAATTTCCTTTTGAGTTGTGTAGGTCATTTGCAAAATCATTAATCTTGAGGAGGCTTCCAATGATTTTTTCAGCAATTTCTCTTTTTGGGGTTAGACGGCATAACACCAGATTTCCCTACCCATTTCCCTAAGTCGTTTTCTTCCTCATACACCTTCTGCTTTGAAGTATAAGGGCCCAACTCAGATTGTGAATCAGAAACTATCTTCTATTTTCCGCTATCCACTAGGCCCAGAAGGCTAGGGCTGAATTCGCTTTCTCTTCTCAGAACCTGCGAAAGTTTATATAATTTATATATATATATATAATATATATATATATATATATATATATTATATATATTATATATATATATATATATATTATATATATATAGTATATATATATATATATATATAAATATATATATAATATATATATATATAGTATATGGCTAGCCCTCCGGAAAGCAACATGCATGTAATCTAAAAAAAAACTATAACAGCTACAAAAAAATAAAAATAACATTGTGAGTTCACGCGAGCAATGTTTCGAGGGATGAGCCCTTTTCATTCCTTCATTTATATATCTAATATTTATTAATAACACCCTTAAATATAGTATCATCTTAGGCCTGGCATCGTACGCTCTGAGTAAGTTCCGTTTCTGCAATAGAAGGAGCGCAAGAGTTGCCAAATTGTTTTTTTTTTATCATGCTCTGAAGAAAAATGCTAATTTTTTTTTATAATTTTTTTTCAGGGGGCTCAAGCCGACGTGGAAACAGAGGGGGGAGCGAATTTCCCCCCCGTCGCCCCTGTAGGCCGAGAGACACATTTATTCCATCTTTGTGGTTACCCTAGGTATCGTTTAGTTTAAAAAAAACAATTTTTGGCAACTCTGACGCTCCTTCCTTCCTCTCAAAAAAGATATTTATCATACAGTTTTGCAAATTTTTTTAAAAAAATTTAAAAATTTTTTAAAAACGTTATTATTTTTTTATTATTGTTCTATAAAAATGTCTCCTGATTACAAAAATGTTATTTTCTTTTCATTATAGCTGTTCAATATATGTTTCATATATATGTTCATATATATATATATATATATAATATATAAATATATAATATATCTATATATATATACATAATAATATATATATATAATATATATATATATATTATATATATTTATATATATATATATATATATTATATATATATATATATATATATTATATATGGTCAGCCTCTAGAAGAGCACAATCCATAATCTCAAAAACCACAACAGCTCCGGGAAAGGAATACATTGCTGGAATGCTAGTAAAAAATTAGTAGCGGAAAATGTAAAAAAAAAAAAAGAAAAAAAAAAAAAAAAAAAAAAAAAAATCTCAAAACTACAATAGCTACAGCCAAAAAGAATACATTTTGGAATCCTGGTAAAATTTAATTAGAAAAATGGAAAATGGAAAAAAAAATAAAATTAAATAAAAATATTGTTAATAATTATTAGTGTTAGGATTAAAGCCTATTCGAGAACCTTTTATACGTTACTCGTTAAAATAAATAGACTTCTAGTATTAGTTAAGTTTTTTTTTTTAACTAAAGATACCCCAAGGGTATACCGCACCGATGCAGGAGTCGGGGTCTCTCGGCCTTCCGGGGAACTACGGTAGGACTATTTCCCTCCCTCGGAGAGGGCTCCGGAACTCCGCTCTTTGTATTTGGTGTCGCGCGGGTTCCTTCGCCCTCCCCTACGGGTATGGAAAACGTCCCCCCTAGTGTTCCCCGTCAGCTCGAGCCCCCTACATTGCCGTGTAATACCTTGTACAAATAATATATATCTATATATATATATATATATATATAATATATATATATATATATATATATATATATATATATATAATATATATTAATATATAATATTTATATATTACTATATATTATATATAATATATATATATATATATATTATATATATATATATATATATATTATATATATATATATATATATATATAAATATATATATATATATATTATATATATATATATATATATATATAATATATATATATATATAATATATAGGGCCCTATATATATATATATATAATATATATATATATATATTATATATATATATATATATATATATATATATATATATATATATATAATTATATATATATATATATATTATATATAATATATATATATATATATAACATAATATATATTATATATATATATAGATATATATATATAATATATACTCTTTTTTTACCCCGCTAAAAAAAAATAGCCAATTTATTTTATTTTATTTAATTTATTATTTACATTTCATTAACTAAAAATTTTACAAGGATTCCAAAAATGATTCCTTTTCGCTGTAGCTATGTTGTTTTTGAGATATTGAAGTTTTTTTTTTTATTTATTTATTATTTTTTTTTTTTACAGGTTTCCACCACTCACGGTTTATCCCAGGATCCAACAATATATTCCTTTTCCCTGTAGCTATTGTAGCTTTTGAGATATGGATTGGTGGCTCTTCTATGAGCTGGCCTATATATATATATATATATATATAAATATATATATATATATATATATATATATATATATATATATATATATATATATATATATATATATAATATATATATATATATATATAATATATATATATATATATCGTCCTCCCCCAGAAGACCACGGACCTGTCAGTGGGACCCATAGAGAAAGGTCCTTGGGTGCCACTGGCCTAAACGACTAAATCCGCTGGCTGGCCAGGCCTATCGCGGATACGGGAAGTTTTCCTACTAGTAGGCAAAGCACGCTACCAATGTACTCATTAAAGTCTGAGTGGACGAAGCTAGAGTTAATAGAAAAGAATATCTCACATTCTCTCGCTCCACCCAGTCTCGAAAATGGGCCATCTCGCTTCCTGAGCGAGTGCTCTACCTCTGAGCTAGGAGCGCTCATATATATATTCATATATATATATATATATATATATATATATATATATATATATATATATATATATATATATATATATATATATATATATATATATAATATATATATATATAATATATATATATATATTGTTGCCGTTCTCTCCCCCCTTCTCCGTCCTCTTTAGGCTACTTCAGCTTATTATCGTTTCAAACAATTTTCATCTCTATTGCAGTCAAATTTTTATTATCACAAGAAATTTTTACCTCTATGTCTTTATCAAATATGTTGGTTATCCCCCCAAAAATTCCTCTCCCTTTGCTTATTTTCGTAGGGGATCAAAGTACTTTTCGTTCACTTCTCATGTTATGCGCCGAGTCTTCCGGTCTTTTAAAGCACATTCCGGTTCCGATCTTCAAATAACTTTGCATTTTTTTATATATAAATTCATTATTGTTATTATTTTTGTTGTTATTTTTATTATCAATTATTATTTCTATTTCTATTTTTATATATTTTTTTTTGCTTTTTGTTTTGTTTTGCCTTCTGATTTTGGAGTAAAAACTGAAAACTCTTCTTATATGTTTATCCATTATGGTCACAAACAACGATCTAGTAACTACCATTTGGTGACCCATCCGTTTGGTAACGCCCGAAGTTCATCGACGCCTTTTTCAAGCCGCATCTCTCCTCCAGGGCCTTCAAGAGGCCTACTACAGCAGTCGTTACTTCTCCTCAAGCGTTCAAGAAGCTCCTCGCTCGAAGCAGCTATTATTTTTCACTCACTATATTTTTTATTACTATTATTTTTATTTGGGGCCCTGCTTTTAAAAACAACAGCGCTAGAGGAGCCTTTGCTCCTCCCACCAAACTGATAATTCTAGGTCTTATTGGCCTTTGTTTTTCTTAACATTGTATACCTTTCTTAATTTTAAGCATTTTTTAATTATTGTAGCTAGCTAGGCAGATTTCCACAGTGCTCCCCTGTACTGTATTTTTAATGGTTGTATTTTAAATTATTTTTGCTACCATGTCTCCTACGAATGACGATACTCCTCCAAATGTTAATGTGACTTCGGCTCCTGCTCAGACTTCCAAAAATGCAACAACATTTCACGGTAAGTTTATTGAAAATGACCTTGACCTGACTTTTGTCCTCCTTGAATTGCAATTGGAGGCTACCACTGAAAATGAGCGCTTCCTCGCCTTACTAAGCATTTTGCCTGTCAAGGTCCTTCAACGTCTGAGAGACGTGTTACTCCGGCTGCACTTCAACAACCAGCCATACACTGAACTTAAAAATGAATTATTAGCTAGGTTAGGCATTATTGATTCGGATAAAATTAAAGTTACTATAAAATGAAAGTCTTGACGACCGGCTCCCGTCTGCCTTGTTGTCCGATATGTTAGGTTTACTTGATGGTCCTCCAGTTGGGCCCTGCATAAACATTGTAAGACAGTTGTTCCTTCAGAAGTTCCCCACCGAACTCCAGTTCCAGCTCGCCACTGTAGATCTTAATAATACTTTGCACGAACTCGCTGTATATGCAGACCGTATTGTTAAGGCAAAGCCTCCTATGGCTCAGAACATACAACCCGTTGCCTCTTATGTATCAACCTTGCCGCTAGGTCTAGGGTCCCAGCTACCCACTAATCCGCAGGCGCAAGGTTTAGCGAATGTAATCCAACTTCCTTCTGCCCATACCGCTTTCCTTGAAGCACGTATTACGACATTAGAAAATACAATATTCGATTTGATAAATAGAATTCGCACTTTTGAAGCTCGCCCTGCTTATTACCAGTCTTACCCTTCGCCTTCTCCTCCCTCTTTTTCTCACTATCCTCGCTCTCCTCCACAGCATCGTCGTTTCTATCGTAGATCACCCATCCCCTCTCGCCAATCTGCTGCGCAACCGCACTCCAACCTCGACCCACGACATCTTCTCAACCTTCTTCTGCACCTCCTACGCACAACCGACCACCATCTAGACGATGGGAGACCTCCTTTCATCCCACGACGTTGTCTTGCACCTGACAAACTTCAAGCTGCTAAGCTGGAGTTTAACACTCTGCTTCAACAAGGCATCATACGTCCTTCCAAGTCCGACTACGCCTCCCCTCTTCACCTTGTGCTCAAATCTAACGGTGACTACCGCCCTACCGGAGATTATTGATCCCTTCACGCCATCACTCGTCCAGATAGGTACCCTGTCCCTCACATACAGGATTTCATCGCCAATCTGTCTGGATGTAACATTTTTTCCAAAATATATCTTGTGAAAGCCTATTATCAGATTCCAGTCCACCCTGCTGACGTTCACAAAACTGCTGTAATAACCCCCTTTGGACTTTTTGAATTTCTACGTACCCCTTTCGGCCTTCGTAACGCTGCGCAATCTTTCCAACGTTTCATCGATTCAATCCTCCGCGGATTGCCCTTCGTATTCGCCTACATCGATGACCTGCTCATCGCTAGCTCCTCTCCGGAAGAGCACCTCTCTCATCTCCGCCAGGTGTTCACAAGGTTAGTCGAATATGGCATACGTGTCAATACATTGAAATGTGTGTTCGGCGTCTCTTCACTAACCTTCCTTGGCCACACTCTCTCTTCCGAGGGCGTCCGTCCCGTCGATGACCGTGTCTCAGCCATCCGTTCCTTTAACATGCCTACGAAACAGCGTCAACTCCGGAAATTTCTTAGCATGGTAAACTTTTACCATAAATTCATTCCTTCGGCGGCAGACATTCTCCACCCCCTCAACTCTCTTCTCAAACCTCCTAGAAAAGGTTCCTCGGCCTCTGTCACCGTCGACTGGACCGACGAGGCCCGCCACGCCTTCACCTCCATCAAAGAAGCCCTGGCTTCTTCCGTCCTCCTCGTTTTCCCCTCTACAACCGTGACGACTCGGATCCACACCGACGCCTCGGATTATGTGGTGGGTGCTGTCCTGCAGCAGTTTTTAGGGGAATGGCGTCCCTTGGAGTTCTTTTCCAAGAAGCTTCAGCCTGCTAGGGTACGGTACAGTGCTTTTGGAAGAGAATTGCTGGCCATTTACCTCGCTATCAAACATTTCCGTTACTTCATCGAAGGTCGAGAATTTCATGTTCTCACTGATCACCAGCCCATCACTCATGCCATCACTGCATCTACAGTTAAGCAGCTCGCCACCTTGAATTTAGTGCTCAATTCACTACACGTCAAGGGTGCTGAGAACATCCCTGCTGATGCCCTTTCTCGTATTAATGCCATATCTTCTTCTTTCTCTCAACTACGAAGAGATGTCCCGCCTGCAGCAGCTGGAAGAATTTACGTTCCCAGCTAACTCCACTTTCGACATCCAGAGTGTGGAAGTGTTCGGTTTCCCCTTCCCACTTTTATGTGATATGTCTTCTCGTTTGCCCCGCCCTGTTGTACCAACTCCAATGCGTCGTCACGTCTTTAAACACCTTCACAACGCGTCACATATCCAGGGGTTTGAAGGCACCAATTAAGGTTGCAAAACACTTGTTTGGCCAAACCGCTCCGGACGTTAAGCTTTGCACTAAACAAGTGCCTCAGTTGCAACGTTTAAAAGTCCATAGGCATATTAACGTTCCTGTCGAGCAATTTCTTCCTCCGCGACAACGTTTCGACCAATCACATAAACTTAGTTGGCCCTCTACCTCCTTCCAATGGCTAACCCACATCCTTTCCTGCATCGACCGCTACACCAGCTGGATCGAAGCTATTCCTTTATAAGACACTTGCAGCCGAAACCATCTCTCAGGCCTTTTTGTTCAACTGAATTGCTAGGTTTGGTACTCCTTCTACGCTCTCAACAGGACCAAGGCCGACAATTTGAATCTTATTTATGGAAAGACCTCATGGTTTTCATCGATTCTAAACGCCTTCGCTCTTGCAGTTATCACCCGCAGGCTCAGGCGTATTATAGAAGATTATTCCACCGTCAGCTTAAAGCTCCTTCGATGGCACATGGTAACCCAGAAATTTGGTCCGAAACTCTTCCCCTTGACCTCCTTGGCATTCAGACTTCATACAAAGAGGACTTGCAGCGTTCATTCTCCCTTCTCCCACTCCTTGGCATTCAGACTTCATACAAAGAGGACTTGCAGCGTTCATTCTCCCTTCTCCCACTACTTCGGATCATCACACCTTCCTCGCCCGTCTTCGTCAGTGTGCTGATTCTTGGAAGCCTTCCCTACCTCGTCAGACTCATCGTACTACTTACATTCCTTCCGAACTCGATTCCTCTTCACACGTTCTGGTTCGTCACGACTCACATCACGGTCCACTTCAGGCCCGATACGACGGTCCCTTCCGTGTGTTGCAATGTCATCGCAAGTTCTTCTCCTTTCAGAAAGGATCCAAAGTGGAGAACATTTCAATTGATAGGATCAAGCCAGCCTTCCTGGATACTGATCCCGCTTCTTCAGTTGACATTGTTCCGCCGCCAACCACCCTTCCTCCTGTTCCTTCTTGCCCTACTCCGTTGTTACCTATTGCTCCTCCCGCTCGTTCGTCGGCTCCTCCTCCTCCGCCCACCCCTCTCCCGCCTAGTCCTCCTCTTCCTCCCCGTTCGTCACCTCCTCCGGCCTTACCCCTCCTCCTCCTTCCATTCTTCTCTTCCTATTCAACATATCAAGCCTAACTCTTCGTCCTGTTGTTCGCTTTACTCCGTAAGAACTCCCTGATTCCAAAAAATGCCATTTGTTTTAGTGTACCACGTGTAGTTTTTTAGTTACATGACGGTATCTTTCTATAGTCTGGCCAAATTCTTTATCATCGCAAGCAATTTTTACTTTTATGTCTTCATCGAATATAATATATTGGGTTTATCCCCCCACAAAATCTCTCTTTCCTTTTGCTTATTTTCGTAGGGGATCAAAGTACTTTTCCGTTCTCTCTCATGTTATGCACCGAGTATCCCGCCTTCTCAAATTCATTCCGTTCCTATCTTCAATCAACGCAGCTTGTGTTTAGCTTTGTGCTTTTCTTCTTTCGTCTCGCCTCTGACGTCATCAACGTGTTTGTAACCGGATTCTTATTTTTTTTTTTTTTTTTTTTTTTTACCTGTTCTAGGGGCGAAATTAATATATATATTATTTTTTAAAAGGTATTACACGGCAATGTAGGGGGCTCGAGGCGACGGGGAACAACAGGGGGGACGTTTCATTACCCCGTAGGGGAGGGGCGGAGGAACCCCCGCGACACCCAATACCAAAGAGCGGGGTTCTCGGAGACCCTCCCCGGAGGGGGAAATAGTCCTACCCCGTAGTTTCTCCCCGAAGGGCACGAAGACCCCGACTCCTCCCATCGGTGCGGTATACCCTGGGGTATTCTTTAATTACATTCCTTACTAAAATTTACCAGGATTCCAAAAATGTATCCTTTTCGCTGTAGCTATTGTGGTTTTTGATATGATTAGTTTTTTTTTTTTTTTTTTTTTTTTTTTTTCATTTTCGAAATTATTTTATCTTGTAGTTACTGTGAAAACAATTTTTTTGATCGAGCTCCCCGTTCCATGTGGGCGTTAAGTAACTTTTACCATAATTATATATTATATATATATATATATTATATATATATATATATATATATATATATATATAATATATATTATATAATATAATATATATATATATATATATATATATATATATATATATATATATATATATTTGAATCACTTAACTTTTCACTCCTAATTCATCCCACTTCCTTCCTTATTACCTTCCTCTTCATCCAAACACCCACTAACTTAATTTTCCGTAATTAGCGATTACGATTAGATCAACATTATGATCCGATAATGCCATACCTAACCCCCTCACTGATTTAACATCCAATACATACTTCAATATCTCCTTCTTCACCAACACAAAAATCATACTTTCACTTCGATACCATCTCTACCTCCATGAACTCTAATATATTTATGAATACCCTTGTGTATAAAGAAATTATTACTTACACACATATCTCTCTCCTCACAGAAATCATTCACCTTCCTATCATTCTCATTTAATTCCGACAAATTAAAGCCACCTATTATACCTTCCCTTTTTTGAATCACTTATCCAACCATTTAGGTTACCCAACACAATCAATCTGAACCTCCTACTCACCTCACCCAAAACATCATTTAGATTATTCTAGAAAATCGTACTTTTTTCAACATTACCCTCAGATGGATCATAAATAAAAATCACACATACCTTGACCATTTCAATCTTAAATTTAAAAATCTACCATAGCTCTGTACCACAGGTCACTCACCAGAATTGCAACTCCTTCTCTTCCCCTTTCATTTCTTCATACACCAGCACATACATATTTTTCAGCACACCACCCATTTTCACCGTTTCCTTTTATCTTTGTTTCAGTCACAGCGAGCAAATATAATTTTCCCTTTCTAAATACATCCATCACCTCTCTCCTGTTCTCCTGTTCTCCTCTTCTCCTCAACATTTATTCCTTTGACATTCCATGTATCCATACCCATACGATTAAAACAGTTTCGCCGAAAGGTAGAAGGTCATTTACGGCGATAGCCACCTTCTCCGAGGCATGCATTAGCATCCCTGGCAAAAGATATTCATCATGTTAACAGTGTTAACATGTTAACATGTTAACTTTGAATTAGTAGTGAGTAGCCAACCCAACTACCGCCGTCCCTATATATATATATATATTATATATATATATAATATATATATATATTTATATATATTATATATTATATATATAATATATATTTTTAAATAATAAAAAAACTACAAATATATATATATAATATATATATTATATATATATATATATATATAAGTAGTATATCATGCAAGATCTCGAGTGATAACGTCACGATTTTCGTGAGGTATGTAGATGCCATAGGCACCAACACACTCACACTGTCAAAAAGCAGCTGGCAAAAAACACTTATGAACCTACGTGAGCACAAGGGTAATGTACGTGCAAGGTCTCCGACCTTGCGTACACTTACACCTGATGAAAGAGGCTGACAAGAGTAATGAACGCACATGGTCTGCGACCATGTGTACGTACGTGCCTTCGGCACGTACGTCTACCTAGAATACAACCACGTAATGTACGTACCTGACTTCGTCACGTACATACACAAAAAAATATGTGATGGACGCACACGTTCTCCAACCGTGTGAGTGTGTACATATGTGACGAAAATCGTGACATCACCAATCGGGATCTTGCATGATGTACTACTTATACAGAGGTGGGACGATCCGTTACTCTGTTACTAATGGAACTAGTTTTTTGAGTAACGGAGTAACGGTCTCGTTGCTTTTTCTTTCATGTAATGCACCGAAAAACTTCCGTTATTTTTTTCCTCCGTTACTTTTTAGTCCGTTACATTTTGTTCGACTTTCTTTGAATGTTGATAGCCAATTGACCACCCCGGTCAAGTTAAAAAATCCTTTTATAATATATATATATATATATATATATATATATATATATATATATATATATATATATATATATATATATATATATATATATATATATATATATATATATTTATATATATATTATATAATATATATTTATATATATATATATAATATTATATATAGTTATATATATATATATTATATATATATATTATAGTATTAATATATATAATATATATATATAGTATATATATATATATATATATATATATATATATATATATATATATATATATATATATATATATATATAAGGAATAAGTGGAATCTGTATAGGATAATTCAAACGGATAGTGCTTTCGTAACTGATGAAATGAATGTGAATAGAGTGTGGTGGGAATACTTCGAAAATCTGCATAACATTGGCAGTAATGAAAAGGGGATAGTGAATGAGTGTGGGTTTAATGGTTCAAGAAGGAATAGGTATGTTGGGGATGAGGTCATTAGTAAGGAGGAAGTAATGGGTAGAGCGAGAAAGTTGAAGAAAGGTAAATCTGCAGATATACATGAAATTACCGGTGAAATGATCAAGAACGGAGGCGAAATGGTGATTGATTGGATTTGGAAGTTGTGTAACAAAACGTTTATGAAGGGTAATGTTCCGAGGCATTGGAGAAGAGCAGTAATAGTACCCTTATATAAGGTAAGGGAGATGAGGATAACTGAAGGAAATATAGGGGAATTAGGTTATTAAGTGTAGTAGGGAACATATATACTAGTATTTTGGTCTAAAGAATGCGTCGAGTGATTGAAGGACTGATTGGTGAAGAACAAGGTGCGTTTAGAATGGTAGAGGATGTGTGGAATCAAATCTTTACAGTGGAAACAAATTTATTAGAAAATGAGGGCGAAAGAAGAATAAAATGATTTTAGGTTTTTTGGATTTTTGCAAACAGGCAATATGAATATGAGTTAATAGAACGCTATGGCAAGGTTTTATTCAGTATTATCGGTGTGGTAGTAAAGCTTCTGAATGGAATAAAAAGTATGTATTGACGCATCACGTGAAGCGGTAGACTGTAAGAATAAGTTGGAAAGTGATTGTATTTAAGTTAAACTATTAATTTCGAGGTTGCTGAGTCAGGGATAAACGGTCTTCTTGGTTACCTCAAGTTGTATATGGATAGGATATGAAAGATGCAGAGGTGAGGGTGGAAGGGAATGAATGTGTAG
>JABUQX010049307.1:0-2500 GCA_015478945.1 Trachelipus rathkii | reverse complement strand
TCATCCTTTTGGACCACGCCCATATATAAAAGTTATTACATTAAAAACATAAATATTAGATGTTGGTTTACGTTTAACAAAGAAAGAAATTTATGGCTCTTAATTTCAAAGTCGATTGATCAATAAGTGAAAGAACACGTTCTGTTGGTGACGTGCCTCCACAAACGTACCAAGTCTTTTCTTTTTTTCTTTAGTCTATTAAGTATTTCACTGCCAATTGCTTTTTTGAAGGTTGCCTAAATATTTGACTATATATATATATATCATATATATATATATATATATAGTATATATATATTATATATATATATATATATATATATATATATAATATATATATATATATATATGTAATATATATATATATATATTATAATATATATATATATATATATATATATATATATATATATATATATTATATATATATATTGGCCAGACGTCCCGAAGAACATGCATGTACTAAAAAGCTTTAACAGCTACAGGTGCATTTACATATCATTTTTGATGTTTTAGAACAATTTCATCAATGAAAACTTTAAAAATAGCAATTTCTTATCTCTAGATATTTTAGCATTTAACTCCTTAATATTAGTATCATCTTAGGTCTCGCCCCAAGCGTACGCCTGAGTTAACCTTCCATTTCTGAAGTAGGTAACGCGAGCAAGATGAGTTACCAAATATTGTTTTTTTATTATTGCTCTGAAGAAATTTTTAATTTCCTTTTTATTGGGGTCGAGCCAACGGTGGGACCGAAGGGGGAACGAAGGTCCGCCCAGTCGTCCCCCGTGTAGGCCGTGGAAACCCCGGCTCTGTCCATCTTTGTGTTTGACCGGTTGGGGTACGAGTTTAGTTTTATAAAAAAAATCACATTGGCAAAACTTTGGCACTCCCTTGGAAGCTCCTAGAGCTCCCTTCCGTACTCCAAAAACGAATGACTATCTATTCGACTTCTCCAACTCTTTTAACAATTTTAAATTTTTCAAAAGCGTTATTTTTTTTTTAATTCATCGATAAAAAATTGTCTCATGATTAATAAAATGTTATTTATTTCCCTGTAGCTGTTATAGTTTTTAGTTACATGCATGTTGCTATCGGGCACGTGACCATATATATATATATATATATAATATAATATATATATATATATATATATATATATATATATATATAACATATATAGTAATATATTATATATATATATATATAATATATATATATATATATATATATATATATATACAGAGTGATCGAGAAGTCGCGCACATCAAAATATTTGAGTCTGTGAATTTAATGGTAAACGGATTAGGTCTATCTGCAACCGCTAGATAGCACCACAGGTATTACCTGCAACACACGTAAACGCCATTGTGATTTGGCTGTGCTCCCAAGACGTCTCAGTAGCGTAGAGTTCTTTGACGGGTGAGGATGCTGTTTTCCCAAGAGCAACGAGTGTTTATTCTTGAACAGTATTTAGCTTGTCGTTCATATACACGTGTAAAAAATGCATTTAGAGACACGTAATCCTGATGCAGCATTGCCTAATAATTCGACAATAACGAGATTAATCACCCGTTTCCGGAAAAACGGTTCTGTTGCTGACAGGAAGAGAGTCGGCAGACCTACCATTTTGACTACGGCTAAACTGGCGGAGGTTCGGAAAGTGATGCTGCGTTCGCCTACAAAGAGCCTGCAGAGACTTTCAGTAAACTCCCAGTTGTCATATGGAAGTGCCCATAAAGCGATGAAGATGTTTAAATTTCGTGCATATCATGTTCGCTGTGTTCAGGAATTGAAGACACCAGATCAAGAGAAACGTATGGCCTACTGCAGATGGTTTCGCTCATTTGTTGACAATCGTGGAATAGCAGAGCTTGACCGTGCCTTCTTCACGGATGAGGCGTGGTTTCATCTTAGTGGATACGTGAACAGATAAAACACACGAATATGGTCTACCAAAAATCCCCATGCTTTTTAACACGTGCATATGAACGACAAGCTAGCTAAATATTGTTCAAGAATAAACACTCGTTGCTCTTGGGAAAAAACCATCCTCACCCGTCAAAGAACTCTACGCTACTAAGGGAGAATGGGAGAACAGCAATCAACAATGAGTTAACGGTGTGTTCAGTAATTACCTGTGGTTGCTATCTTAGGTGCGTTGCAGATTAGACCTATAAGCCATTTACCATTTAAATCACAACTTCGATAATTTGATGTGCGCGGACTTTCTCGATCACTCTGTATATATATAGGCCAGCATCCCGAAAAGTTCAGGCATGTAACTAGAAAACTTTAACATCTACAGGAAAAAATAAATAAACATTTTTGATCAGGAAGTAATTTTCATTCGAAGGAAACAAAAAAAAAAAAATTATTTTATTCTAATATTTATTAAATAAACTCCTTATTAATATTAGTAAAAATCTTCAGTGCACGCTAAAATTGACCTTGAAAGCTGCATTGTTTCGAGAGAAAAAGTTGCCAAATACCGCTTTAT
>JABUQX010049306.1:25000-50000 GCA_015478945.1 Trachelipus rathkii | reverse complement strand
TAAACCAAGCACTACATTAAAGCCATAGACACTTACACTTACACTCCAACACTCGATATTTTTGATGCCTCAACTTTGATGCCTCAACTTTGATGCCTCAACATTAATGCCACATTTATGCCTCAACTTTGATGCCGCCAACTTTGATGCCTCAGCATTAATGCCTCAGCATTGATGACTCATCTTTGTTGCCTGCATCTTTGATGACTCATCTTTGATAAGTCATCTTTGATACCACCTATATTGATGATTCATCTTTGAATGACTCATCTTTTGTCTACCTCTAGATCATAACTACCCAACAGGGCTCAGCGTGAGCCCTTCGCGCAAAGACAGCCAATCCCGCACCCGCAGCGTCCCCGCCCGCCGCGTCCCGCCCCCGCGTGCGCCCGCAGGCGCCAATATTTCCGCTACCCGGCCCGCTGCGTGCGCCCCTCAGGCGCAATATATTCCGCGTACCCGCCCGCCCGATGCGCCCGCAGGCGCAATATTCCGCGCGAATGAAAAAATATATACTAAGAGTCATTCATTTTTATTTCATACTTAACATTTTTATTAAAAACACTTTTCAAATTTACTATGAGTCATTCATTTTTTTATTTCATACTTAAACATTTTTATTAAAAACATTTTCGCGAACATAAAACTGTAACTCATTACAGATCTATTATTAAACATATATTTATTACATTATTTTTATTAATACTTTTACTTAATACTTTTTAATTTATAAAATTTTAAAAATGTATAGTAAGAAGAAAAAAATTCAGAGTGTCTGATATATAACATTTATTATTTTACTACAATTGTACGAAATTTTACTAAAACATAACGATTACATACCTTTAAGCAGTAAATCAGTAAATCAAAGAGCCCTCCCTAACACCTAGCGGGGGATTAGTATGCTTTTGTTTTACTGTTTTTACCTTTAACTCTTTTTTTACTGCTTAACTTTCTGCTTTTACTGCTTTAACTTTTCTGCTTTACTGCTTTAACTTTCTGACTTTACGCTTAAACTTTCTGCATTTAACTTTTGAAACTTCTGCTTTACTGTTTTAAACTCACATGTTTTTACTGCTTTAACTCATATATTTATAACATTACATTACCTTAAAGCAAGTAAATCAGTAAATCAATAAGCTGTTTATGACCTACACCTAGGGATAGAGCTTTTGTTTATTTTTACTGCTTTAACTATCTGCTTTACTGCTTCAACTCTCTGTTTACTGCTTTAACTATCTGCTTACTGCTTTAACTCTCTGCTTAACTGCTTTAACTTCCTGCTTTACTGCTTACATTCTTGCTTTACTGCTTTAAGATCAAATATTTTATTAACGTTAGTTTTCTTTTCGTTTCTAATAAATACTTTTTCTTTTAAATTTAATTTATTTTATTTACTTTATTTGTATTCTGAATCAAATACTTTTTATTCTTTTTATTTTATTTATTATTCCTTTATTTATTTTTGTTTGTTGGAATACTTTTTATTTTTATTCTTTTTATTCTTTTTATTTTATTTTTATTATTTTACTTTTATTATTATTTTATTTTGTTTTAATACTTTTTATTTTTATTCTTTTTATTCTTTTTATTTTATTTTTATTATTTTACTTTTATTTTTATTTTATATTTTTATTATTATACTTAGTGTATTTACTTCATGCCTATTGCTATTATTATTTTACTTACACGGTTATAAAGTCACACACAGATTACTTACACTCACACACAGATTTACTTACACACACACACACACACACACACACACACACACACACACACAGATTTACTTACACACACAGATTTACTTACACTCACACAGATTTACTTACACTCACACACAGAATTACTTATACACACATACAGATTTACTTACACACACAGATTTACTTACACACACAGATTTACTTACAGTCACACACAGATTTACTTACACACACACACACACCACACACACACGCACACTCACTTACACACCCACACACACACGCACACTCACTTACACACCCACACACGCACATTCACTTACACATATAACGTATAATTTATTAAAACATTTTATGTTTTAATTAAACACGTACATTTATATTACTCATTCAAATATAACTAAAATTATTTCAAAGTTTCTTAAACTTCTATTATTTCAAAGTTTCTTAAAACTTCTATAATAAATCAATCATTATCTTTGAACAAAGAATTTATTATTAATTAACTAACAAGTTTTAAAATAACTTTTAGTAAAATTTTATGAAATTTTATAAAAACATATATTTTACTACTTTACAACTTAATCAGAAAATCAGTAAAGTCAGCCCCTAGCACCCCTTCTACACCAAGCTATGCACGTTTTGTTCTTTTGACTTACTGCTCTACATCATCTTTAGCCACCCTGTAATAAGTATAAAAATAACAAAATAAAGTTCTTACTCTGCTAACATAACATGTATTTTATTAAATCATTCTAAGTTTTATTTAAAAATAACAATATTCACTTACATTTTATATTATTCCTCGATGTTAACTAAAAAATATTTCAAAGTTTTTCTCGTGTTGATTGTCAATGTACATAGATAATAATAAAAAAACACTACAACCCGCACTCCTTACAGATACGAAACTGGCCTCTCTCTGTAAAATGGATTGAAATAACTACTTGCCATAAATTTAGGATAATCCGTTTTGTACCCCGGGCGATTTAGGCCTAATACCAGGTAAATATATTTCAAACTGACCTTTTCTGTAAAATGTGGTGCCAATAACTACGTTAGGCCAAAATTTAGGCCTAACGTAGTAAACCTTTTTATCACAGGCGATTAAGCCTAATACCAGGTCAAAAGGTAATTCCAGTAAAGACAAGAATCGAGATCAATGTTATTATTGTTATAAATATATGTTTCAAACTGAAACATGCTGAGATCGTAAGATCTGCTTGATCAGGTAAGAAGAAATGTTTCCTTTCTTTTGCAGTGGACGGAGTAATCCCTCGATCTCTATATGACTCGTATGTGAATTGGTCGAGAATTATTTTAACGCTTTTTGTTTTAAGGTATGAAAAAGCATGTTTTTTCATATCCTGAAGCCCATACCTCTGCATGATGAAAATTATATTTGAGCAGTCGGATATCTTCTAGACCCAAACTCATTTTAAATCATACTCGTTTTGCTCTTAAGCGTGCACAAGTCTCTGGTTTGTAATAAAAGGTTCTATTTTCAGCTAATGTATAATCATTGATTCACCTTAAACAGTATACCTCAATACAAGACATTGTCCAATGGGAAATCAAATCCCGTAGTAGGTTTCATTCTTATAAAGAAAGCCCGATGCGATTTGAATTTTTCCAAGAAATGTGCTACCCAATCCCTGTTATAATTTACCAACGTATTTTCGTGTGAGCCAAATGAATACTTGTATATGTAATCACAACTGAAGATGTGCTTACGAATACTTTAAACCAAAGCTCAGCTTTAACTGGACCGAAACAGTTATAGCCTGTGAGAAGAAACCAGCGATAAGCAACTTACTCTATCATGTTATAAACCATCAAAATAATCACTTGAGAATATGATATGGGTGAGAAATAATTTGAAACAACCGTATGTTTACCTACATCATTTGGATTCTACATTTCAGGCCTAGCGCAATGAATATATGTAGAGGTACGTAAGCGCACTGTTAATGCAATGAAGAGAACATATGTGTATCTAATTACGTAACCGTAATTCATTAAATGTTATACCAAGAATACTACGCATTTAAAAAAACCCTGATCGATGATCCTACGCACATCATCGATCGCTTCCTAAGTTCTATAGACGTACAAAAATTCATTTATCTACTTAGAAAACAATGGCAGGAAAGTTTGATGCAGGTGACCAGAAATGTAAATATTACTATGATATCCTGAACGGGAACTTTTACGTATGATTGTTAACTGAGGTATACTGAGACACGAAACTAATATCATCGATAATAATAAATGATTGCATATTGCAAAGATCTTAAAGAATTTACTATAAAATAGGCAGAAAAACATCATGTGGAGTTGAAGTATATAATAATATTCCCCTGTATTTATTTTAATGTTAACACTTATTATATAAACCATTGGTAATATATTTAACACGTTTGTATATATTTGTTATCCTTATATATATATATATATAGTATATATTATATATATATATATAATAAATATATTATAATATAATATATATATTAATATATATATATATAATATATATATATATATATATAAATACTGTTAAGATAGATGATTATTTAAATTCTAATATTAATAGTAAAGTTTTATTACCTGATTTTTACTTTCTTAAATAAATATTTACATGTATGTTAAGAGTTTAAATAAACGAAACTTGGCTCGGATATTGAAAAAAATTGCTTTTTCAACCTTAAACCAAAAAAGCGATATAGATATTCATCGACCAATCACATACGAGCGTCATATATAGATAAGGATTAACTCCGTCCACTCACAAGAAATGTAAACATTCCTTCTTACCTGATCAAAGGATCTTACCGATCCAGCATGTTCAGTTTGAAATATACTTTATAAAATAATAACATTGATTCTCGATTCTGAATATTACTGCAGAATTACCTTTTTGGACTTGATTAGGCTTAAATCCGCCCTTAATACCAAAAAGGTTGTACCTAAATTTAGCCTAAATTAGCTAACTAGTTAGCTGCACCACATTTACAGAAAAAGGTCAGTTTGAAATATTTTTTGATGGAATTAGGCTAAATCGCCCCGGGGTACAAAAAGAATATCCTAAATTTAGTGCTAAAGTAGTTATTTCAACCCATTTTACAGAGAGAGGTCAGTATCGTATCTGTAACGAGTGCGGTTTGTTGTGTTTTCTCGTTATTATCTATGTACAATGACAATCCAACACGAGAAACACTTTGAAATATTTTTATTAACATCGAGCGAATAATATAAATGTAAGTGAATAATTGTAGTTTTAAATAAAAAACTTAGAAATGATTTTAATAAAATACACTAAAAGTTAGCAGAGAAGAACTTATCTTGTTATTTTTATACTTATTACATCGCTTAAAGATGATGTAAAGCAGTAAGTCAAAAGAACAAAACGTGGCATGCTTGGTGTAGAGGGTGCTAGGGGCTGACCTTACTGATTTCTGATTTATTGCTTTAAGGTACGTAAATATATGTTTTTAATAAAATTTCATAAATTTTACTAAAAGTTATTTAAAACTTGTTAGTTATAAAATTTATAAACAAAAGTATTAACAGTTAATAATAAATCTTTGTTCAAAGATAATGATTATTTATTATAGAAGTTTAAGAAACTTTGAAATAATTTTAGTTATAATTTGAATGAAGTAATATAAATGTACGTGTTTAATTAAAACATAAATGTTTTAATAAATTATACTTCTATGTGTAAGTGAATGTGCGGCTGTGGGTGTTTAAAGTGATGGTGCTGTGTTGAGTGGTGTGTAAGTGAGTGTGCCTGTGTGTGTGTGTGTGTGTGGTGTAAGTAAATCTGGTGACTGTAAGTAAATCTGTGTGTGTAAGTATATTGTGTTGTTAGTAAAATCTGAAAGGGGAATAAGTAAATAGAGTTTAAGAGTAAGATAAATGCTGGTTGAGTGTAAGTAAATCTGTGTTGTAAGTAAATCTGTGTGTGGTGAGTATGTGTGTGTGTGTGGTGTGTAAGATAAATCTGTGTTGAGTGTAAGTAAATCGGTGAGTGTAAGTAAATCGTGTAGTAAATAATAATAGCAATAGGCAGCAGTAAATAACACTAAGTATAATAATAAAAAAAATATAAAAATTAAAATAAATAAAATAAAATAATAAAAATAAAATAAAAAGAATAAAAGAATAAAAGTATTAAAACAAAAAAATAATATAAAAGTAAAATAATAAAAATAAAATAAGAAAAGAATAAAAAGAATAAAAATAAAAAGTATTAGAATAAATTCAATAATAAGAAAATGAAAGTCTAGAAATAAAAGAAAAGAATAAAAAGATTAAAAACAAAAGTAAAAAATAAAAGTAAATAAAATAAAAGCAATAAAAATAAAAAAGTATTAAAACAAATAAAAGAAAACATAATGTTAATAAAATATTAAAGAGGTTAAAGCAGTAAAGCAGAAAGTTAAAGCAGTAAAGCAGATAGTCTAAAGCAGTAAAGCAGAGAGTTAAAGCAGTAAGCAATAGTTAAAGCCAGTTAAACAGAGAGTTAAATCAGTAAAGCAGATAGTTAAAGCAGTTAAAACAGTAAAACAAAAGCTTACTAATCCCCTAGTGTTTAGTAAAATAACACCTCTATTGATTTACTGATTTACTGCTTTAAGTTATGAATGTTAATAAATATATTGAGTTTAAAGCAGTATAACATGTGTTAAAACGTTAAAGCAGAAAAGTATAAAACCAGTTAAAGCAGAAAGTTAAAGCAGTAAAGCAGAAAGTTAAAGCAGTAAAGCAGAAAAGTTAAAGCAGTAAAGCAGAAAGTTAAAGCAGTAAAACAAGAGTATACAAGCAGTTAAAACAGTAAAAAAAAGCATACTAATCCCCCGCTAGGTGTTAGTAACACCTCTATTGATTTAACTATTACTGCGGTTAAGGTAGAATGTAATTTTAGTAAATTGCGTACCAATTGTAGTAAAATAAATGATTATATATCAGACACTCTGAATTTTTTCTTCTTACATACAATTTTTTAAAAATTTATAATTAAAGTATTAAGTAAAAATATTACAGTAAAAATTAAGTGTTAATAATATATGTGTTTAAAAAATAGGTCGGTAATGATTACAGTTTTATTTCGCGAAAATGTTTTGTAATAACAAATGTTTAAGTATGAAATAAAAAATGAATGACTTATTATATTTGAAAAGAAAATCTTTGAAATGTTTAAGTATGAAATAAAAATGAATGACTCATATTATATATATATTTCAGTTCGCGGGAATATTGCGCCTGCGGAGACGCGGCGGGCGGGTACGCGGAAATATGGCGCCTGCGGGACGCCGCGGGCGGTACGCGGAAATATTGCGCCTGCGGGCAGCACGCGCGGGGGGACCGCGTCGCACCTGCGGTAGTGCGGGATTGGCTGTCTTTGCGCAAGGGCTCACGCTTGAGCCCTGTTTGGTAGCTTATGATCTAAGGTAGACAAAAGATGAGTCAACAAAGATGAATCATCAAATAGGGTGTATCAAAGATGACTTCATCAAAAGGATGAGTCATCAAAGATGAGCAGACAAAATTGAGGCATCAAGCTGAGCATTAATAGCTGAGGCATCAAAGTGGCATCAAAGTAGAGGCATTAATGCTGAAGGATTAATGTTGAGGCATCAAAATTAGGCATCAAAAGTTGAGGCATCAAAGTTTGTAGGTGTGAGTGTAAGTGTAAGGTCTATGGTTTAATGTAAGTGCTTATGGTTTAATGTAAGTGTTCTATGGTTTAATGTAATGTCTATGCGAGTTGTAGTGCTTATAGGTACCTAGTGTTTAAAGGCATAGTGAATGTTGTGTATAAGTGTTAGAAAAAAACTAACTCATAGTTAGGAAGATCCTCCTAGCAGTTGTAATAGACCCAATCGAAGTCCTCATACCTACATTACCTAGGGTAGCATTACCCATATATAGGGCTATTCGGCTCAGGGAGGCTAGAAAAGGCTTGAAAAAAAGTGGCACTCATTGGCACTATGTGGCACTCACTTGGCACTATTTGGCACTCACCTTGGCACTATGTCGCACTCACTTGGCACTGCATGCACCTCATTGGTACTCACTTAGGCACTCACCTGGCCATCATACACATATACTCATCTAATACTCAATAAACACTAAATAGAACACCCTAAGTAATTCTTACAGGTGGTTGGGAACCATTAAAGCCAATCAATGTTAGCGTGAGGTCAAAATTATAATCAGAGTACATGGATGAGCGTATGAACAACGTCCTCACCCCGAAATGCAGGCGATACTTGACCGGCAGTATAGGTTGTACCGCTAGTAAGTGGTTGGAGTCTAGGTTAGTGTAGGTGAAGTGCTGGAGGCTAGTTAGGTTTAGGTATAACTAGGTGAAGCTGGGTGTAAGCTATGTAGGTGTAGGCTAGTAACAGACGGGTGAATCTAGTGTGGCTGTAGGTTTAGTTAGTTAGTTAGTTAGTAGTTAGTTGGTTAGGTAGGTTAGGTTAAGTTACGGTTAGTTTAGGTTAGGTTAGTTAGGTTAGGCTAGTATGTAGTAGGTGGTGTAGGCTATGGGAGGCTGGTGTAGGCTAGTGTAAGCTGGTGTAGGCTATTTGGAGCTGGGTGGTAGCTATGTGTAGGCTGGGTGTAGGCTGGGTTAGCTATGTGGAGGCTGGGTTAGGCTATTTGTAGGCTGGGTGTAGAGTTCGGTGTAGGCTATGTGAGCTGGGTGTAGCATGTGTAGGCTAGGTTATGTTAGGCTGGTAGGTTAGTGTTTTAGTTAGGTATAGGCTTAGGTATAGGTTGGTTAGTTTAGGTTAGGTTAGTTTAGGTTAGGTATGTATGTGTGTGTGTGTGTGTGGTGTGTGTTGTGTGGTGTTGTGTGTGTGTGTGTGCGCGTGACCGCGTGTGTAGGTGCTACCGGAATACCTGCGAGATAGCGGTTAAGACCCGAGGTGGCCGAAAAATGACCGTGGCGCAAAAGCCATTGATCCATGCGCCTATCCATTAGGGGGCGTTAAAAATAGGGCCTTCCGCATACCAACGGTTGCTGACGGCAAACCGCTTGGCGCAACCCTTCTTCGAAGGTTGCAAAATTGGGGTTGCCGAAAAAAATTAGGGTTGCGAAAAAATTAGTCTCAAAAATTAGGGTTCCAAAAATTAGGGTTTGCAAAAATTAGGGGTGCCGAAAAATGACCGTGGGCCAAAAAGAACCCATGAAGGACCAAGTGTCGAAAAAAAAAAATTTGGGTCTCAAAAAAAGGTTCAAGGCAAAAGGTCCAGGCAGGTACAAAATTGTGGCTCAAAAAGTTCAAGCCCAAAAAGGTCAAGTCCAAAAAAGGTCAAGCGGCAGCTGAAAAAATTGGCTCCAAAAAGCCTCAGGATAGTTTCCTGACGCTTGGCAAAAATGACCAACACGTGCAAGAAATTGGTAGTTCCTACTACTAACGGAAGAAAAATTTAAACACGCCACATTGCCAAAAATAAAAATAAAAAATAGATATAATATATATTAATATATAATATATATATATAATATATTATATATATATATTATATATATATATTATATATATTATTATATATATTATATATATATATATATATATATATATATATAATATATATAAAATATATATAATATATATATATATATATATATATAAAAAATAAATATAAAATATATATATATATATATATATATATATATATATATACACATGAGGCGTAGCGTGAAGGAAATTTCGGGGGGGTTTATATATATATATATATATATATATATATTATATAGATATATATAATATAATAATATATATAATATATATATTATATTATATATATTATATAATATTATATATATTATATATATATATATATATATATATATATAACTTACCTTACAATATAAAGGTTTTCCTTTTAGAACTTTTCGCAAAAATGTTTATGACTTCTTCGGGGCTGACATAAATTTCGTTGTACGTTCTTGTCCCATCGAATTTCTGAGATAAGTTTTTAGGCGTTTTAATGTTGAGAAAGATCGTTCAGGTGTTGCCGTTGAAACAGGTAGTGTAGCTAAAATTTGCAGGAGCCTCCATATATTAGGATACAATGTAGGATTGCACGTAGGTAATGCGTCTATTGCAGTATTTATCCTATCGTTCCTAACTATTTCACTCCATTTCTGTCTCCACAACTCGAATTCAATGTTTACATTATTTAGATTAGGGAGAAATGTTTCATAAAATATTAAACAATCATGTAGTTCAGAAAACGATGATAAATCAAAACAGCGACGAGGAATAAATTTTTGTAGATTACAGAGATGAGCACTATGTTTACTGAATTGATGTTGCAATTCTTCAATGAATGTTTCTAAAAATGGAATAAAACCAAACATTCGGTAATAATTTTCAGGTGTTGCATTAAATGAAAGCGCACTCGACGGAGAGAAGTCAGGAATCGAATTGTTGCTTTTAATTGGGGAAAGCTAGAAGATGGCCCAGTGAAAATACTTTTGAAGATGGAATCTGCATCAGATCGCCAGTTTTGCATGAGAGTAACCACATTATTGACATGGTCACATGCTTCAGTTAAGTCGCAATCAACCTTTTGTAATAGTAGTAAAAATTCCCAATGGCATGAAGTATTTTTTCTAAGAACCAAAAATGGTATATATAAATTCTCCTCGAGAATAGAATCTATATTTACGTGCATGTACGTGTTCACCATTACAAACTTCAATTATATATTCTAGTGAAGAAACTACGGCTACCAAAAAGTTCTAATTGAATTATTATGCCATCATAGTTTGCTAAACACACCTAGTTTCACATTAAAGCTAATACCCCTAGAAATTATATTTGGCAAATCTTTTTGACATATTCTTATATACCGAGCTCCTTGATCGGGTTTCTTTAAAAAAACTGCCACACTTTTTTACGACCCCCAAACCAACAATTTAAAGGGACTTACTTTAGAGGCATGAATATCGCCAGTTTAATACATGCGCACTGCAATGAACGTATAATGCTGCTGGACAAATTTCTTATATATGACTGAACTCCTTTAACATCACTCATCATCGCTGCAGCACCATCATACCTTTGGCCAATCATAAGGCAAATGCCATTTTCTTAAGAGAATGAATAATTGCATTAGCGATAACTTCTCCAGTTAGTCCTTCTACGGCTACAAATTCAAGGAAATCTTCTCTAATTTTTAAAGACTGAGTCTCAACATACCTAAGGCATAAAGTCATTTGTTCAGTTTTTGATGTGTCTGTCGTTTTCCGCGAGTACGGAAAAACATGTATCGTTATTAACGTTGCTCACAATTTTTTTCTTTATAAATTCTTCCACAAATTTCAATTAACTCGTTTTGAATGAAGAAGGGCTAGTAATAGAGATACCTGAGCGATTTCTTTAAGTGTTTCCAGTAATAAAGGATCGCAGTCATCGACGTGAACATCTTAACATGCTCTAAAATTGCCATTCAACTGACACTATTATCCAAAAATATTCCTGAACTCATCCTTCCCACCGCTGAATACTATTCCTTGTTTTTTTCCTACCAAAAATATGAATACTCTTTATAATCGACTTCAATTTTGGCCTATTTTCCTCAGCCTGTATTTGTAAATTACTATCAATTTCCTTTACAATATTACACGAGGTCCCTTTAGCAATATGTAAAAAATTATCTGCTAATATGACGCACGTTTTATGGCACTCCGTGTTTTTGATGAGTATCAAATTTCCCTAATGCTTTCTTATAATTTGTAAATTTCTCAGAAACCAATGCGCCAGTAAACTGGTGCCCGCCTTTTCCTACGCAATCTTTGCAAAAAAAGCACGCATATTTTACAGAAAGCTCCTCCTGCATGCTCAGAATAAGATAGCCATGGATACTTTAAAATTCATTAAAATTGAAAACTTAAATTTCTCTCTCCAATTTTAGGAAATTTATAGCTTGGGAGTGGGCTCCAGGAGGATTTTAATAGAAGCTCCTTTGTTTGATCATCGATATGTTTATTCACATATAAGCCTATATCTAAGAACAATGAGCTACTTACTTCGTTTCTAGAAGATTCTAAAGAAGAGCTTTACTGCCAGGCGAAAAATGTTGATGGAAGTAATAAATTTTTGTCGAAGAAAAGTGATTTGAATTATTTTTTTTAGCAATTTTATAAATAAAAAACATCATTAATGAAATCATTAACATTTCTTTAAATAAAAGTGCATGGTTAATTTCTTTACTAAAAAATTATAAAATAAAAAAGAAAAAAAGGGAAAAGTAAAAAGCAACGTTGTAATATGAAAAATGAGGGAAAATGAATTGGAAGGGGTTTGTCGAAAAGTGTTTAACATTTTGTATATATATATATATATATAGTATATATTAGAGAGATTAAATATATATATATATATATAATATATATATATATAATATATATAATATATATAGAGAGAGAGAGAGAGAGAGAGAGATTAAATGTCCGAGAGAAAACTGTGTTTGAGTTATATAAATTAAAAAAAGTTCGGGATCAAAAAATTTCGGGGGGGGGGTCTGACCCCAAACACCCCCAGCCTACGCCCATGTATTTATATAATATAATATAATAATATAATTTATATATATACTAGTATATATATATATTATATTATTGAGCAGCAGATGTCCTTTTTTTCGCATCCGCGGATGCGAGTTTTGATCTTAACATCCGCGGCATGTGATGCGAATCGGATGTTTTATATATATATATATATTATAATATATTATATATATAATTATATATATATATAAATTAATATTATATATATATATATATATATATATATATATATATATATGCCTAAATTTGCTAAATCAACTAATTTTAATAAATGTGTTACCAGGGTACGGGACTGAGACCCAACTCAAATGCACCCCACAAACCTCTTTCTCAACCTCACGAACCTTAATGAAAGAGATTTTTCAATGTTATATACTTTGAACTAGTATTGCAAAATTAAAATATAGAAGGAGTGTTCGAGAAACATTCAAATTTTTCTGCTTAGAGTCTGATTCTCTTTATTACTATATTAGCCCAGCTTCTAAAATACTCTCTCACTGAACACTAGTTTGGGACAGGCAAGTATTCCTTCATTTACTCAAGCGTGGGTAAACATTTGGCTTAACTTTCCACCAACTGATAGGATCATCATTGTATCTAGTCGTTTTTTCTTGGTAATAGTTTCAAACATTTGCACTACATCTTTATGCGTGTTTCTTTCATCACTACGGAACTGTAAAATTTACCAGTGAATCTTTAATTGATTTATTCTAGGATGAGTTGGTTCTGTAATTCGTTTTTTTTCCTTTAATGGGTGGCGAATTAATAGACTGGTCGAATTGAAGTTTTTTCACTGCAACACCAAAGTGACGATTTAATTTGTCTAATATTGTGTTACAAAAAACTTGGCCTTTATAATGGGGAACTAGGTAAGTTGCAATAGTAAGAAGGTCAGTAATTTCCACATAAAAAACAAAAAACTTTTTCGAGCTCGTTTTATTACATCTTTCATTCTTTTTAAACCGTCATCATTTTCATTTGAAGATGGTTCAAAATGCTTCCTTAGCGTGAGATTAATGGTATTATATCGGGGACAGAAGCTGTAGAGGCGCTGATGTTTTTGGTATCCCTAATCTCATGAGACTCTGTTGAATCAAATTATTATGATCTTCATGCAGCGAGATCATGAGTCATCATTACATAGTTGAGTCGAGTCCCATGTCTCTCCATTTAAAGTTTGCGTTCAGATTCATCTTAAGTATTTTTATTATAAAATTCTTTATCAAATCTCGAAAATAAACATCCGCACACACCCGCAGGGCAAAGCGTGGATGCGGATGCGGATCCGGATCTTTAAAAATGTGCGGATGTGGATGCGGATGTTACCTGCATCACTAATATATATATATAATAAGACTTAAACTCTCACTAAGTACATAATATATATGTAATACGATCTTTATATATATATATATATATATATATATAATCACCATTATGTCAATACAATATACCTTAGCCCTCAGGTAGGGAACCATAGTATCAAAATAAGCGTATCTTAAAAATAAATTTTAACATAACCATGTGACAAAGTGTACGTATGATCAGTAGTTATATATAATACTATTAATATATTATATTTATACTGTACAGAATTTTTATTATACTTTTGAGAAAAAAAATATTATAATATATTTTAAAGAAAATTAGTTCCATTACCATCGAGCTGAATGAAGGTCTTCTTATTCAAAATATGAAAAATTGTATAATTATTATAATTATCTATTTTATTATTTATTAATTATTATTATATTTTTTTATTATTATATTATTATTATTATTATTATATTATTATTATTATTATTATTATTATTATTATTATTATATTATTTTATTATTATTATTATTATTATTATTATTATTAATACTAGCTAAGTATAGTTAGTAGTGTAGTAGATAGTATAGTAGTAGAGAGTAGTAGTGAGTAGTATAGTAATAGCTTCTTTAATAAAAGGATAGCCTGAACCTCTGATATTTTAAGTATCGTAACACACTCAGCTCAACTCACACGACACCTTATTCCCAATACACACATAAGACGAAATTACCGTCCACTGCCAGCAGTGGCAACAACCATTTCCACTTTATTCATTTTTTTAATATTATCGTTGATATTATTATATTATTATATTATTATTATTACTTATTATATTATAATATTATTATTTATTAGATTATTATTATTATTATATTATTATTATTATATTATTAGTTTATTATTATTATTATTATTATTATTATTATTTATTATAATAAAAGAATAATATATAAAATATATATATTATATATATATATATATATATTATATATTAATATATTATATATAATATATATATATTATATATATTAATTATATATATATATTACCTATATATATGCAACTTTTCTCACTTAGTTTACCGTGAAGAAGCTTTAAAATTCTCAATACACACTTGTGTTTTTTGCTCTGTTTATTAGTAATTGCTTAATTCATTAAACAATACCACACAAAAAGCAAACACATAACACACCCACACACATCTTACACACACTCGCAACCCATCTATAAAGACAACCACTGCTTCATCACGTATGATTTTAGATAAGTTTCTTGAATAGACTGTAAGGCTATAGATATCTAACAAGAAAATCAATTACTCTATGCAACCAACTGACCCTTGATAAATGGATTGATCTCGTTTTCCGATTTATTCACCTTTTAATGTATAGTATATCATATATATATACTATATATAATTTTATATATATATATTATATAGGATATAGTATTTAGTTATATATATTAAATTGAATCCTACTGAAATTGGTTATAGTATATATATATAGTTATATAATAATATATATATATATATATATATATATATAAATTAATATTTAATATATTAATTATTTTTATTTATATAATTATTAATTATAAATATATATAATAATATATATATATATATAATATATATATATATATATATATATATATATATATATATATATATATATATATATATATATATATAACTGTTTAAGGTTTTATAACCACATAAGAAATCTATACAGAATTAAATTTGACATAAACTTTTCAGGCGAGAATAGTCACAAAATTAAAAGTAAAAGAAATATAGGAGATTAAGTTCTTTATAGAAAGTACAGGAAGTGGAAGAGAATTTCACAGATCAGATTTAGGTTGAAAGAGCGAAGTACCACAAGGAATTAATTAGCTTACAGAAAGTTGCCAATCTCCATCAAAATTCTTGGGAAACTCCGCATTACTTTTGAGCACAGGATTGCCGCAAAAAAGATATAATCCAGGTGATTAGCTGCATCAAACACCTGCAGCTATATTACCTATTGAGTGGAGATAGAATCCTAATTTTGTGTTGCAATAATAAAGAGACAAAAACCTTGTAAAGTAAAGAACAATTTATGTCCTTAAATAATGGTCTCAAAAATATCCAGAATCCGTTTATGTCAGGGGCGCTTTCATATATGAGTCCTGTATTCCATAAAAGAGTCATGTAAGAGCAGATAAGATTGTGGATTGGTCGGAGAAATTGTGGGGATTAAAATAATCCTACAATCTGAAAAGAATTGACAACTTCTTTAAAGTTGTTTAGGAAATCATTATGATATAAAGATTACAAGACATTTTTATATTTATATTGAAATATGTAGTAGAATGTTTATATTGTTTTCAAGGGGAGACGAATAAAAAAGATCAAAAGATATTGAAAGTTTGGATATGTTATTGAGAGTGTGATTTAAAGAAATTTTATTATAAAGAGTTAAATTTCACATAGTTGAAGTGAATCATCGGGGAAAACTCTAACTTAGCAAGAACAGGATCGAAAAGTTGAAGACGATAGAACATTCTGAACAAAAGGGGGGAACATAACTGAAATGAGCTGAAGACTGTAATGTCAAATTATAGATTCGTAGTTATTAAAACTTCATGAACAACTGAAATGATTATTAAACAAAGGTTTGAATAAGGTAGAAAGAAGTTAATGAAGAACATTTGGTTACGCCACTATTTGCAGAAGAAGTAGGAGGAAGAGTATTTCCAGAGTCACTGTTTTACTGTCGAAGCAGTATGCTTAGTCAATATAACTTTATCCCTGTAACGGTTCTAAGATGACCTAGAATTTCCAAGAGTTATAGAATATGGAGAAATTTCAATTCCTTATAAACACAATCAAAGCAATTGATTTCGGGGATAAATTATTGTTTTCTAATATATATATATATATATATATATATATATATATATATATATATATATATATATATATATATATATATATATATATATATATATATAAATATATATATATATATATATATATATATATAACTCTTTATATATATATATATATATATATATAACTCATATATATATATATATATACTCTATATATAGCATAATAATATATATTTTTTTCTCATACAAATAATATATATATATATATATATATATATATATATATATATATCTTATATATATATATATATAACCTTATATATATGCTATATATATATATATATATATATATATAAAAAAAACAAAAAAAACAATAATAATAAACAAAAAAAAAATATATATATATATATATATATATATATATATATATATATATATATATATATATATATATATATATAACTATATATATATATATATTCGCTAATACTATATATATATATATATATATATATATATTGATAAGGATAAGCTGCAATACGCAGTGTTAATAGGTATTAATACCCCTAAGCATTTCACCCCTGCTTGAATCGAACCTGGACCCTAGCAGATATTCGTGCAAGTGTTTGACCACCAGACACACGAAGAAGCTCATCGTGGTTTGGTGGTCAAACACTTCTCGTATATCTGCTAGGTTCAGGTTCGATTCCAACGGCAGGTGATATTTAGGGTGTATTTTATCAATATATATATATATACCAACAACATAACTTATATGTATATATATATATATATATATATATATATATATATATAAATATATATATAACCAGTATATATATATATGCTATAACTCTTATTTCACTGTCAGCATGCTGCAACCAGCAGTCACGCGCCCAGCCAGCCCAGCCAGCCAGCAGCATAGTCAGATGCGCCATATGTATATACTATATATATATATATATATATATATATATATATATATATATATATATATATATATATATATATATATATAATTAATGAAATTATTTAACCTCTGAAGGCGACAATAAACTAAATGAATTAACGAAATTTTTATTAATTATTATGCACTGATTTATATGAACACAGAAATTTTTTCACAATTAATGTGCATGAAATTTAGTTGTAAGAGACCGAGCTTTCGTTCCCGTAGCGGGTGACTTTTTCAAAAACTGATGATCAAAGTGAGATGATGTTAAGATTATAGTTTTGTATTCTGGCAACCTGGTTGAAGATTAAAAGGAACAGAGCATTTTGTTAAATTAGTTTGAGGTAATTTTTAAGTTTATTGGATTTATTTATATGCAAATTGGTGATGTCGTCTATGGGATGGTTTCCTGTTTGAGTGTTATAATTTTGGGTATTTTTTATTAAAAAGGGCTCGGTTATTTTTCTTGTTATGGTGTCTTGTATGGGTATTATGAGTTTGGAAGATGTTATATTAATTAAGTGATTGTAGTTTTGTCTATGAATAGTAAATAAGGAGGAAATTTTATCAGTTTGTATGTCATGTTTATGTTGATAGATACGTGTGTCAAAGTTGTTGGTTTCACCTAAGTAGTGTTTGTTGCAGGTAAGGCAGGGGATTTTATATATCCCGGAATTTAGATTGGGTGTAAATTTTTGGGTTTCAGTGCATGTTTTAGAGTTATGAGATTGGATTTAGTGGTTTGTATGGTGTTAGGTATATGTTTGTTAAGTAAATATGTATTTACATTCGGTTTGGGTAGTATATTTGTATAGCGATTTAGGTTTGTGTTTGGATTAAGTTGTTTGTTTTTAGCAAGTTTGAAAGCTTTGTAAATAATGGGTTGAGGATAGTTTCATTTTTTGAAAGTATAAATGATTTTGTTTTGTTTTTTTTGTTTCTAAGTACATTGTGTTAAAAATTCTAAAAGCTCTTAAAAATAACACCACAAAAATGATCGAGTCCTTTTTATTAAAAAGAATACCCAAAATTATAACACTCAAACAGGAAACCCTCCAATAGACGACATCACCAATTTACATATAAATAAATCCAATAAACTTAAAAATTACCTCAAATTAATTGAACCAAATGCTCTGTTCCTTTTAATCTTCAACTAGGTTGCTAGAACACAGAACTATAGTCTTAACATTGTCTCACTTTGCTCATCAGTTCCTGAAGAAGCAGGAAAATAGCTCGGACTCTTACAACTAAATTTTAAGCATATTAATTGTGAAAAAATTTCTCTGTTCATATAAATCAGTTCATAATAAATAATAAAATCTCGTTAATTCATTTAGTTTTGTGTCGCCTCCAGAGGTTAAATAATTTCATTAATTATAACTCTACGTCCATTGTAGATTCATTATCAGTAAACATGTCCCCCGATAACTTTCATGAGGTCAAAGAATTCTTGTCAAATAATTATCAAATAAAAAAAGCTTTTTATAAATACGCCGACTCTCTTATAACTGCAAAACTTAAAAAAGAGTAATCTAAAGTCCCTTACATCATGCACATCGGATTGTGTCCTTCCAAGAAGTTACAACCCTTCATTCATCTACTTTGATAAACACGCCCCTTTCACAACTATCTATCAAGATATTCTCAAGGATCAAATAAAAAGTTTGAAAGATGAAATCAAAACAAAATACCGAATTAATTACTATAACTTTAAGAACTTTCAAACAGATTTTCTACAACCAGCAACAAGACCTGAACCTATTCACTGAGCTAATCGATTACGGTCATAAAATAGCAGAAAAGAAAACCAAACCACGTGACATTCATCACAAAAACAAACTAGATAATTTGTTCTAAAACAGTAATTGGACGAAAAATTTCAACCAAGACACTATAGTTAACCTATCTAATTATAATTTATCACAAACTGAATCTACATTACTACGCTACAGCTTAAATTTTGCCATCAATAACAATGAACCTTGGATCTCTTAATAAATAATTTCAAAAATTTTGCCATCAATAACAATGAACCTTGGATCCATTATTAAATAATTTCAAAATTTTTGCCATCAAAAACAATGAACCTTTGATCTATTAATAAATAATATCAAAAATTATACCATCAATAACAATGAACATTGGATCCCTTAATAAATATTTTGCTTATCAGTTCCTGAAGAAGTTACCCGCTACGGGAACAAAAGCTCGGACTCTTACAACTAAATTTTAAGCATATTAATTGTGAAAAAATTTCTCTGTTCATATAAATCAGTTCATAATAAATAATAAAATCTCGTTAATTCATTTAGTTTTGTGTCGCCTCCAGAGGTTAAATAATTTCATTAATTATAACTCTACGTCCATTGTAGATTCATTATCAGTAAACAAGTCCCCCGATAACTTTCATGAGGCCAAAGAATTCTTGTCAAATAATTATCAAATAAAAAAAGCTTTTTATAAATACGCCGACTCTCTTACAACTGAAAAACTTACAAAGAGTAATCTAAAGTTCCTTATATCATGCACATCGGATTGTGTCACCCCAAGAAGTTACATCCCTTCATTCATCTACTTTGATAAACACGCCCCTTTCACAACTATCTATCAAGATATTCTCAAGGATCAAATAAAAAGTTTGAAAGATGAAATCAAAACAAAATACCGAATTAATTACTATAACTTTAAGAACTTTCAAACAGATTTTCTACAACCAGCAACAAGACCTGAACCTATTAATTAGTATTTATTTTAGGTGTACATTATAATACAATGAAGTAACTAAAGAGTTTTTCTGGGGGAGAAGGCAGGTATGGTCCCTTTATCTGAAAATTTCGATAAGCAAATTTCTGGGGAGGATGTCTGTGTTCCCATGGCCCATCTTAATTACACTTACACTGTTGAACTGATATAATTATTCTGATTGTCGATGCCGATTTGGATTCTCTCTTAATAAATAATTTCAAAAATGTTGCAATCAATAACAATGAACCTTGGATCCCTTATTAAATAATTTCAAAAATTTTGCCATCAATAACAATGAACCTTGGATCGATTAATAAATAATTTCAAAAATTATGCCACCAATAACGATGAATATTGGATCCCTTAATAAATAATTTCAAATATTTTGCCATCAATAACAATGAACCTTGGATCTATTAATAAATAATTTCAAAAATTATGCCATCAATAACAATGAACCTTGGATCTATTAATAAATAATTTCAAAAATTTTGCCATCAATAACAATGAACCTTGGATCCCGTTAATAAATAATTTCAACAACTGGAAAACAAGAAATAAAGAAGAAAATGTTAACACCGATATACTTTTTGGAATCCTTTTACAACTACAATTTGTTGCTCAAAATCAAAATCGATATCCCCGTCGCTTTCATACAGCATTATCAAAATTACGAATTAATAACGACATCACCATTTCACGTTCAGATAAGGACAACAAAAGAGTCATAATGAACACAACCGTTATATAAATAAATCCATACAACTACTTAATAGCCCCACAGCATACACCGAAATACACACAGACCCATTAAAGTTCTTTAAAAAAATCCCTCATAAAAATCCTACCCAATAACAAAGATCTCCAAAACATGTTTAAATCTTACCTACGCACCCTGTCCAAATTCTATGCCATACCTAAAATTCATAAAGAAAATGCCCACTCCGCCTCATCATATCCAACATAAATTGCATTACCTATAAACTAGCAAAATGGCTTTCTAAAGAATTAAACTTCCTCATAGGACATATTTCCACCTCTCATATTAAAAACTCCCAACATTTCATTCAAAATACCAACTCCATAGTATTCTCTAATTACATCCTTGTTAGTTTTGATGTTATTTCATTATTCACTAATGGGCCCATAAATGACATGCTACAACTTTTAGAAAACCATATCACTACACAAAATATAACTTTCACTATACCTTTTTCCATCATCAAGTCCCTCATATTATTAACTTTAGATCATGCACATTTCAAATTTCAAAATAAATATTACAAACAGATCAATAAACATAGCATGGGCTCCCCCCTTTCCCCCACTTTAAGTAACATAAACATGGAGTTAATAGAGAAATAAATCATTTCCCCCAACCCACTTATTGAATCAATAGTTTGGCTTAGATATGTAGACGATGTTTTTGCTTTAATACCAAAAGAAAATAACACAAATCAAATCTTAAATTTTGTTAACAGTATACATCAAGATTTTAGGTTTACCGTAGAATTTTCCAACAATACCAATTACATAATTATCAATTTTTTAATCACTGCAGTTTTCTTCATAAATATTTTTATAATTTCAATAGATTGAAAATGAAATTAAAAAATTTACCCTCCTTTTCATTAACAGTTAAATATATATATATATATATATATATATATATATATATATATATATATATATATATATATATATATATATATATATATATATATATATATACATTGTATTCAGTGACCATTAGAGGGCGCTTATTAGCACTTATCCAATATATTTTTAAGAGCTCTTAGAATTTGTGACGCAATGTACTTAGAAACAGAAAAAAAGCAAAATCATAAATACTTTAAAAAAATTAAACTATCCACAACCCATTATTTACAAAGCTTTCAAACTTCTAAAAACAAACATCTTCATTCAAACACAAACCTAAATGGCTATACAAATATACTATCCATACCGAACGTAAATACATATTTACTTAAAAACATATACCTAAAACCATACAAACCACTAAATCCAATCTCATAACTCTAAAACATGCACTTAATTAAACAGAAAAATTTACACCCTAGTCTAAATTCCGGGATATATAAAATCCCCTGCCTAAACTGCAACAAACACTACTTAGGTGATACACGTATCTATCAACATAAACCTGACTTACAAACTGATAAAATTTCCTCCTCACTTATTATTCATAGACAAAACTACAATCACTTAATTAATATTACATCTTCCAAACTCATTATACCCATACAAGACACCACAACATGAAAAATAACCGAGTCCTTTTTAATAAAAAAAATACCAAAAATTATAACACTCAAACAGGAAACCCTCCTATAGATGACATCACCAATTTACATATAAATTAATCCAATAAACTTAAAAATTACCTCAAACTAATTTAACAAAATGCTCTGTTCCTTTTAATCTTCAACCAGGTTGCCAGAAAACAAAACTATAATCTTAACATCGTCTCACTTTGCTCATCAGTTCCTGAAGAGGTTACCCGCTACGGGAACGGAAGCTCGGACTCTTACAACTAAATTTTAGGCATATTAATTGTGAAAAAATTTCTGTGCTCATACAAATCAGTGCATAATATTTAATAAAAATTTCGATTAACTCATTTAGTTTGGTGTCACCTCCATATAGGTTAATGAATTTCTCGCCAATACACTTTACAACCATTAGACTAATAACGTTCATATATGATGATATATATAGTATGATACACATATATACACGCTATGAGCATACATATTGATATATATATATGTATATACATACAGGGGTACATATATGTATATGCGTTCGCACTATCAGAAGTTCGTCTATATATATAGATATATATATATGTTGTTATTATTGTTGTTGGTTGGTTAGTTATTGTTATTACTATGATATCGATCGTCGCGCCATATATTGTTAAATATTGTTATACATATTATATTATATGCATATATACATATACATATTTCTTTTTTCTATTATATATATTATGCGATTTTCTATACATTATATTGTTACATAAGGTTATGATATGTTAGCATATTGGCGATATATTTTATACATATATGTAGAAGAATAAAATGAGATATATAAATATATATATATATATATATATATAAGGTTGGTTATGGTAAGTATATATGGTATACATATACTTCATAATCCTGAATATCTTAGAGGCACTTAACCCTTAGATCCATTAGTTAATTTATGAGCACACATATTTCTCTTTATCCACATCCCCAACTCATTTATCCTTAAGATTGAAACTTATTCTAACCCTTGTATTCCCATGTGTGGGGTAGAAAGAATAGCCCACATCATATGTTCTGCGGGTCGTAGAAGGCGACAAAGGACGGGTTAGAAGTGATTTGGCCTCACTGTCACTATCTTTGCCAGAATGCTAATGCACTGCCTTTTACGACCTTTTATCTTTCAGCAAAAATGTATGAATCATATGGGTACATGGAATGTCAGAGAAATAAATGTTGAGGAGAAGAGAAGAGAGGTGATGGATGTATTTAGAATGGGTAAATTTGATCTGTTTGCTGTGACTGAAACAAAGATGAAAGGAAACGGTGAAAATGAGTGGTATGGTGTGGTGTGAAATGTGTGTGTGCTGGTGTGGAAAGGAATGAGAGCGGGAGAGAAGGAGTTTCAATTCTGATGAGTGACTTGTGGTACAGAGTTATGGTAGATTTTGTGTGTGTGAGTACTGGAATTATAATGGTTAAATTTAAATTTGAAAAGGTCAAGGTATATGTGGTTTTGTCATATGGTCCATTTGTGGGTAATGTTGAAGGGAGTGCAAATTTCTAGGATAATCTAAATGATGATTTGGATGGGGTGGATAGGAGCTTTAGATTGATTGTGTTGGGTGACCTAAATGGTTGCATAGGTGATCAAAAAAGGGAAGGAATAAAAGCTTTGGGGTGTCGGGAAAAAATGAGAATGGTTGAAAGGTGATTGATTTCTGTGAGGAGAGAGATATTTGTATAAGGATACATACTAAACAATAAAAATATCCATAAGTATACTAGAGTTGGTAGGTAGAAGAGATTGCATTGAAGTGAAAAGTATGGCTTGATTTTAGCCTGTGAAGAAGCACATGTAGTTGAATTGGCATCAGAATCTGAAATTATTTGGTGTTCTATCACTAATCATTATGTTTTTATGTAAAAATTAATTTAATTTTTTTTGAGAGAAAGGTGATAAGGAAGGAAGTGGGTTGAAATTAAAAGTAAGAAAGTTAAATGAACAAGGTAATAAGGATAAGTATTTAAGAGCGCTTGCAATGAAATAAGTTTGACTGCAGAACAAAGCTAAAAGTAAAGAAACACCCAGTAATAAAATGGGGTTAAAGTGGTTGTTAGTGAAAAAAAGAAGTATGTGGAAGTGCTAAAATAGGAAGTAAGAATGTCAATAGTGAGTAGGGGAATGAAGAGTGATGGAAGGGTTAAAAGTAAAAGAAGCGTGGTTGAATGTGCTGCAATCCAATGATGAGGTTTCAAAAGAAAGATGTTGGGAATTACATTAGGAGGAAAAGGAATACTAAAAAGATGCATACGTAGGAGGAAAAAGTAGGTAATTGAACAGTTTGGAAGTACTATTAATTGGGACTTTTTAGAAGGAAAGGAATCTAATCTGGATCAAAGTACATAAGGTTAATAAGAAAAAGTGGAATCTGCTTAGAATAATGGGACCTGTTAATGAACAGCTTGTAACTGATGAAATGGATGTGGTGGGAGTGTGGAACAGAAATCAATAAAAACTGCATAACATTAAAA
>JABUQX010049306.1:15000-20000 GCA_015478945.1 Trachelipus rathkii | reverse complement strand
TTATACACCCATGTATGGGCTACTGATTTCACATATTAGGGGACTTCGGGTACACCCTTGCTTTGGATAGGGTTGAGTATAAGGCTTGAAAGACTAATAAACTGTCCCCAAGTTTCAAACTTTTTTGACCCTCTACCTCTGCGACGTGACGTTGGTGGTAACACAACGATAGGTACTCAAGGGAATTGACCTCTCTTCTGTGGAACACTCTGCATTCATCTGCTTTTTCTACAGTATTTAATCTCCCTCTATTTAAGGTCTCCGTCTGCAGTCACCTCAGAGATTTGCGCTAGGCTTGATCTTGGGTGGGTTTTCTTATATTTTTTTAATATATTTGAAGAGCCCATGAAAAGGTCTCTGACCGTGACTGGTGGTTGTTATCTGTAAAAATAATATATATATATATATATATATATATATATATATATGATATATATATATATATATATATATATATATATATATATATATATATATATATATATATATATATATATATATATATATATATATATATATAGAGTGAGTTTATATATATAAAAACATTAGTCGGTGGGTTATGTTAGTTATATATATATAGCAAAGATATAACATGACTAATGCGAAATATACAGTTAAGTTATTAAGAAAGAGGTATATATATTATACATATATATATATATATATATATATATATATATATATATATATATAATATTATGGTATATATATATATATATATATATGTTATATATAATATTATATGTATATACGTGGCATAGTTGGGTTACATATATATATATATATATATATATATATATATATATATATAAGTGATCCTAATTTACCAAAACAACCATCCTTTCTCCCATCACCAGCCAACTACTGGAAACATGATCGAATATTTCTAAATACATAAGTATGATGCATGCTCTCCGAGATTAATCATTTAATCAACATTCTTTCAAATTTCACTCCTTATATATTATAATATATAATAAAAGTTCCATTATAAATTTTTCTTAACGTATATGACTTTCATTTACCAAAATGATTAACGAAAAAAAGTATTTTTTTATTCTTTTCCTTCTCCTTTCTCTCTGATTTATTTATTTTTTTACTTTAAAGGGATATCGGTGGAATGAAAAGAGGAAAATCCAATTTAGTATAAATATTTGTATATGTAAAGAACTAAATCTCATTTATATGTTTCCTAGAAATTTGACAAAAGGACTTGGGAAACTTTGAAGCAAATATTATTCAAAAGAATCTTTCCTTAATAAGCAAAAATATATAACACAACTTTTCACTGAAAAATCTATAAACAATCTGAACTTTTGGTTTCATCTGTGGAGAAGAACGCTAAAATGTTAGCTAGCGGACATTTGGAAATATTTTTAACGGGGTTCAAAGTTAATGAAAAATGGTAATTAATTTCCACTAATGCATCGTTAAAAAAACTAATTTCTTTCATTAACTTTAAAAATTTAACTTGCTAATGCCCATATATATATATATATATATATATATATATATATATATATATATATATATATATATATTATATATATATTATATATATATATATATATATAAGTATATTACATATATAAAGTATATATATATATATTAGTTATTATATGTATATATATATACATATATATATATAGTATATATATATATATATATATATATATATGGCTATTATGATCAAACTTTTGGTAGGGAATTCTAGGACATATATAGAAAATCTGAACCATATTTCTTAATTAAAGTTGGAACACTATTCTTTTAAAAATTCAAAAATTTTTAAATTTCTTGAAATTGCTCTAAATGAAAAACGTTTTATTTTTTTTTGGGGGGATAGAATTTTTTTTGTAAATGACGTGCCACTTATTTGATCTCTTTTTTCTTTTATTTCCATTTAATTGTTTTTTATTTATTTATTTCTTTATTTATTTCATTTTTTATATTTATTCTTTATGTTGTAGCTAATCATAAGCCTTATTTTTCTTTAATTATTTCCATTTCCTTTTCTATTTATTTTGTTTTTAATATTTTTATTAATTTTTTTTTAACTCTTAAACTTTCAATATTATTTTTTATTGGAACTTTTCCCAATGACATTTGTAGGTTTTTATTTTTTTTCATTTCATTTTTTTCATTATCTATACTTTGCGTGAAAGAGTCTCTATGTTTATTATTATTATATATATATATATATATATTATTATTATTATATATATAAGTTATTATATATATATATTTTATGATATATTATTATATATATTACATATATGTATATATATGTTATTATTATTAATATTATTAGAAAGCCTATTATTGAGGTGTGAGGTATATATATATATTATTATATATGATATATAATATTGCTATATATATACATATATGTATATATTATTATTACATAGTGTATACCAACAGGGAGGAGCTGGGACATAGTATATTATATATTATTATTATTATTACATATATATATAAAGACAGAGAAGTTAAATAGTGTTTTAACTCAAAACCATTGTTTTTAAATAAACCAATGTTTTTTTGTTTTGTTTTGGCTTTTATGCTATTTGATGGTTTTAATGTGGGTTTTTATTGGTTTTAATAGATTTTAAAGGCAAAAATCACTACTGAAACTGTTATACACATGTGCTAATTTAAATATTTTAAAATTCCTTAATAAATTTCTTTAGATTCTTAAATTTCAAATTTTCTTGATAACTGTAAACTGTATTTATAAATATTATTATTTCTTTTGAGTTTTACATAAACTCATAAAGTAAAATAAGAGGTATATTATAATATGGCAAACTTCATCTAAAAGATGTTATACTTTTGCTGTTTTACAAAAAAAAAAAATAACGTGCACAAAGAAAAGTTTATTCAAATTTACCTATAATGATATTACAAATGAATTCTTATTTACCCTTATATTTGAATACTAGAACATATATATATACATATGTATATATATGAGTATATGTATATATATTAAGGGTATATATTATATATATATATATACATATATATATGTTATATGTTACATATATATATATAGAGAGAGAGAGAGAGGGAGAGAGTGTGGAGAGAGAAAGAGAGAGATTCATCATTAAAAGCTCTAAAACTGAAATTACTTTCTGGTTAAGAATTTTAAACAAAAACCACTTTCCAGCCAAGCTGTTCTAACCTATTTCTGCAATGTTGTTGCAGGTCAAGTCCAAAAGTTGAAAATACCCTTTCAACATAAGCAGTTGAGTTGCTGACAACATGCTTATTATTTTATATATGACCTTCTCATCTAATTTTTCTTTTGAGAGGATCGTACCAAGATTACATGGAGCCACTTGCTGACAAATAGAGACTCACTGTAAGAGTAACTCTCATGAAATGGATAAATAGTTTGCTCTATTCTTATTCCATAAATTCCACCTGCTTGAATACTCATCCTCTGGAAGTAATGCGGTCTGATATCTTGGCTTAAAAATATATGCCAATAAGTAGCCTGTTACTGCCTGATGATACCTTTTTACTTTTGCTATAAATCTTGTTTGTTGAGTGGTGGATTAAGCCTGTTCTAGCTCCATTCTCATATTTTTCCAAATATAAACATCATCACTTAGTTTACAGTCATTGCCTTCTAGCTTGCTGATGCTTAAATAACACTCCACTAAACAGAGTGCTTCACACACCTTGAAATGTATGGTACTGATGGGTAAAAACAAATCCTAAAAGCTCGAAACAAGTAACGATGTTAAATTTATTAAATATATATAAGATATATATATATATATATATAGTTATATATAGCATATATATGTTATATATATATATATATATATAGTATATATATATATATATATATATATATATATATATATATATTATACACATATATATATATATATAAGAATCATTCTCACAATAGTAAGTAAAATCAGCAGAAATTTCTTTATTTCGCCTTCAGTTGTACTCTTCGATTGAAAAGTTGAGAAAACCATATCTGCTAAAGAAACCATTAATAAATACATTTCATAACATATTTTTTTATGCATTAAATTTCTATGAATTCTTATTTGAGCTTCTCGTAGTTTAGTATACCTTCTTGGTGACTTAACCAATGGTTTAAACCAAATGGTTTTAAATCATCCCACTTCTATATATATATATATATATATATATATATATAGTATATATATATATATATATATATATATAGAGTATATATAGTTGTGGGAAATACTATACAGCATAGGCTATACTATATATATATATATATATATATATATAGCATACATATACATACATACACACACATATTAATACAGCAGTTATATATATATATATATATATATGTATATATATTATATTATTATTATATGATGTTATTATTATGTTATTATAGTTATAGTATATATATATGCTATATATATATATATATGTTATATATATATATATATGTTATTATGCAAAAGTAATATATATATATTACCATATATTATTATATATATATATATACATATATACACATATATACATATATAATATATATATAATATTATTAGCAAGAAGATATATATATATATATATATATATATATATATATATATATATATATATTTAGAGTGTACATATATATATATATATATATATATATTAGGGTGGCACTTACATGTAGAGTTGTAATTTCAAAGTAGTGTGTTTCAATGTCTGACTACCAAAATTTGTTCCAATATTAGAAAAATATCTTTTTGATGAAATTTTAGCCAAATTTAGCAATATTTACAAGTTGTGCAAAGCTGTTATAGTTTTCAATTTTTTCACGGATTTGGGCAAAAAGTATTATATTTCTAAAGCATGTTTTTTAATTAAAAGAAATAGCGGAATATTTTTCTTAATAATAACAACACAGGTTCGAAATTTATTATTGTAGATAGTATATAGAAAACATCTTAAACTTTTTTAACAAGTTGATTTTATAGCTTTTGAATATTGTTTACAGT
>JABUQX010049306.1:5000-10000 GCA_015478945.1 Trachelipus rathkii | reverse complement strand
ATTTCTAAAATACACTAGTGATAATAGTTGTGAAATCTTTATGTAGAGCTCTTAGATTTTGAATAGTTTTTACGGAGCTCTGACATTTAAATATTTTTGAGTGGAGCAATTATATTTTACGGAGCTCTGACATTTGAATATTTTTTGACGCGGAGCCATTATATTTGACGGAGCTCTTGGCATTTGAATATTTTTGAAGCGGAGCCATTATATTATTACGGAGCTCTTGCATTTGAATATTTTTTTGAGTGAAGCCATTATATTTAGATATGCTTGCATTTGAATATTCTTTGCATTTCCACTATATTTTATGGAGCTCTTGCATTTGAATATTTTTGAGTGGAGCCATTATATTTTACGGAGCTCTTGCATTTGAATATTTTTGAGTGGAGCAATTATATTTTACGGAGCTCTTGCATTTGAATATTTTTTGAGTGGAGCCACTATATTTTACGGAGCTCTTGCATTTGAATATTTTTTGAGTGGAGCAATTATATTTTACGGAGCTCTTACATTTGAATATTTTTTGAGTGGAGCCATTATAATTGTGTGGAACTCTGACATTTCAAAAAAAAATTTCGGGTGGAGCCTTTATATTTGAATTTTGGTGTGGAGCCATTAAACTTTTGAATTAAGGGTTGGAACTTTCGAATTTTGTGTGAAATTTTTTGATTTTTTTTTTGTTGGATTTTTTTTTTTTTTTCCTTTTTGAAATTCTTTTTGAAATTTCGTGTAGAGCTGCTGAATTTCTTTGAAATTCTTTTTGAAATTCGATTTTTTTTTTGGTTTTGGTGTTTTAGTTTGAAAATCATAGGATTTCTTCTGCAATTCGTGAATTGTTTTGAAATTTTGAGTTTTTCTTTCGAATTTTTTTGAAATTTTTTTGATTTTTTTTTTTTTTTTTGGTGTTTTGGTTTGAAAATCATAGGATTTCTTTTGCAATTCGTGAATTGTTTTGAAATTTCGTGTAGAGCTGCTGAATTTCTTTGAAATTCTTTTTGAAATTCGAATTTTTTTTTGGTGTTTTGGTTTGAAAATCATAGGATTTCTTTTGCAATTCGTGAATTGTTTTGAAATTTCGTGTAGAGCTGCTGAATTTCTTTGAAATTCTTTTTGAAATTCGAATTTTTTTTGGTGTTTTGGTTTGGAAATCATTGGATTTCTTTTACAGTTCTTGAATTGTTTTGAAATTTTGTTGAGTTATTGAATTTCTTTGAAATTCTTTTTGAAATTCGAATTTTTATTTATTTATTTTATTTACACATTTGATTTTAAGGTACCCACATACATAGTGGTACCCAACTGATTATTTTTTTGATATTTTTCGTATATTTGAAAAAGATTTTTGCTACTATTTAGGTGTGGGAGTGGTGTATATATTCGTTTGAGGTACACACATACAGTGGTACCCAATTGATTTATTCTATTATACATTTTCGAATTTACATTTGGGTGTGGGGATTTACACACACACACTGATAAAAGAAATTTTTTTTTTTTTTTTTTTTTTTTTTTGATAAATTTTTTTTCTTGTTCTCGCGTATTGTTCATCTGTATAAATTGATATAGTAAAGAGAAGCAGTATGGTGGGTACTGACAAAGAAAATGATGGAGGTGCAAAAGGAGGATTAAAGGTAATGGCCTTACTAAACGAATTGCAGCAGGCATTAGTAACAGAGGTAGATGATTTAGATTTGGGTAATGTGACAGCAGTATTGGATAATTGTTCACAAGCTCTAAAAACAAAGATAGGAAACCCTGGTATAGAGCAACAGGTTGAGGTGAACAATAGTACGGTACAACAACAGGGTGACAAAAGAAGAGAAAAGCCAAATGTGGAACATCCAGTAAGAAAGAAGGAGATAGGTAAGATAAAATCAAAAGTGCAGTATGCATTGAGGTATAGGGAAGAGGATTATGAGGAGAACGATGATGACATTTTTGATAACAGAAGTGAAACTGAAAGTGAAGGTGGTGGAAGGAAGAGAAGGAGGAATAAAAGAAGAAGACATGTAAGAAAGTATACAGTAGATGACGGTTCGGTGACAGAAGTAGAGTCAGAAGGTGACAGTGAGTTAGATAAAGGTGGTAAATTGTGGTTAAAGAGATTGGTAGAACTGGAAGAATCGGGTATGGAACCCAATATAGCAGTTAACAGGGTGCTCATCATTTTGGCCGGTGAACTATTGGAGGTGATGCGTACATACAGTAGAGCTAACACAAAAGCGGTGAAACCTTTAAAGTACGGACGAGACAAGGTACAGACCTTTGATGCCTTCATCGAAGACTTTGAGAGGTACGCGAAAGAACAGCTTGGAAGGGACAAGCAGCGGTGGGCTGTTGAATTGAGGAGCTTTTTGGAGGGTGGTCCCCTAAGAACATACTACAGTATATACAGAGCGAAAGTGAAGTATGTAACCATCGTATCAAGGCTGCGTAGCTGGTGTAAAGAGGAGAAAGATAGTGAGGTGATGGATCTTCAGAAGGAATTCTGGAAGATGGAGATTAGGAAAAATGAAAAGATCGCCGAGTTTGCTCTGCGCATGCAGACAACATATGAGGCAGCAACAGAAGAAGATCAGAGGGATACTGGGATCCTAAAGAAGCAGTTCGTGAACTGCCTGCCTAAAAAAGTGGCTAGAAGGTTTAAGTTACGGATGGGGAGTGAGAAGGAGAGTGTGAAGGTACGGTGGAAGGATATGGTGAGTTGGGCCCAAGAAGAAGATGAACTAGAAGATCAATCGGAACCAGAAGCTGAAGCTATTCCTATATGGGCAGCCATCCAACAAGAAGGCAACCAGAGGAGGACGTATGCGGACCAGGTCCGTTATGGGAGACCGGCACCACAACGGAACGATGGACCAAAGGAGTATAGTAGAAGGAGTAGTAGGTCATACAGTGGGCAAAGAATAAGGTGCCATCATTGTGACAAGGTGGGTCACTTAAAAAGAGACTGTTGGAGGTTCAGAGGGTGGTGCCTAGGATGTGGCAGTAATGAGCATAAGCTTATGGATTGTGGAGCAAGGATGGGGTACGGGTTTCAGCGTCGAAATGACAATAGGGAGCAAGAGCAAGGTCCTCCGAGAACAGCGGAAAGAAAGGGTTTTCTTTGTGGAGAGGTTGGACATTGGGGACAAGCTTGTCCATTGAAAAAGGAATTTGATGAGTGGAAGAAGAACAAACCACCAGGTTCGGGAAACGAACCTGCTCCGCCATTGCCCGGGACGTGTCGGAGCCAAGCCCCAGTATAATGTGTCCACAAGGTATCCCGGTTAGTCAAGGTGGGTGGGTGCCAAACCCTGAGGCAAGAGAGTTTGTGATGAGCCAAGATGAAGGAGTACTTGGTCCATTGCCTCAGCGGATACAAAAGGTACGGAGTATGGTTACAACAGACATAACAACAGGAGTGTATCATACTACAGGTAATATGCAGGTCACGGGCCCTGAAAGTTTAAAAATGGCACCGTTGTTGAGGGTGATGATAAAACTTGATGGTGTGGAGATGATTTCGACAGTGGATTCAGGAGCCCAATATTGTTTGATCGGGGAAAGTGAACTTTCAAGGATCTCAAATCCGGTAGTATTGAATAAGGTGATGAGGTTGAGAGGTGTGGGTGACCCACAGCTTTGTTTAGATTCACATCGCACCGCAACGTTGAGAATCACTATTGATGAAATCAGCTATGGTCAGTCAGATTTCATAGTGGTTAAAAAGTTGAAGGAGGGTGTGATATTAGGGATGCCGTTTCTAGTAAAGAATAATATTAAACTTAATACTGTAGACGGATCATTTAAGAGGTATGGTGATAATGGTGTTAAAGAGCAGGTGTATTTGATGGATGGATCAAAAGACTGTATAAGGGTGGTAACCTCGGTGCCTGTGTATATGGTAGAAGAAACAGTACTTAAGAAGGATGATTGGGAGGCAGTTAAAGTAGAATGGAGATCTAAACAGATAAAACCAAGGAATCATGATGGATGGTACAGTACAAAGCCAGAAGAGTTGTTACTGGAGGGTGTAGAAGGTGGTAAAAAAGGTTACAACAAACGATTTAAAATCATACCAGGGTTGGTCAAGTGGGTAGAGAAAGGAGGTACTGTATTGTTAAAGAAGTTGACACCGGGTCAGTTAAAATTAGGTAAAGGTGAGCAAGTAGGTACAGCACATTTAGTAGTAGATGAAGACAGGTTGAGAAGTTATGAAACCAGTGTGTGTACCGTAAACACCACAGTGCAAGAGTTGTCGGGTCCATCTAGTAATGAACAGGAGTGGACGAAGGAGAAATTGAAGACTGAGATAAAATTTATGGAAGAACTGTCACCAGAACAGATTGAACAGATTTTAGAGGTACTGTGGAGACAACGCAAAGTATTTAGTAGAAGTGACGTGGATGTCAGTGAGACATCAATGACACCGTATAGGATCAAACTTCACGATTATACCCCTATATATCAACGGGCCAGGAGGTTTGATCAGAGAACAAATGAAGAAATTGAACATCAGGTAAAGGAGTTGTGCTTACGAGATATAGTGGAGCCGTGTGCTGCAGAGTGGAGCTCACCGGTAGTACCAATACGAAAGAAAGATGGGACGCTCAGACTGTGTGTCGACTATAGAAGGCTTAACAAGGTGACAGAGGCGGATAGGTTCCCCATGGCGAACATCACAGAAACAGTTTTTGGTTGTCACGGTGCTCGGTATTTTACAAGTTTGGATTTAGTAAAAGGTTACTACCAGATGAACTTGGAGGAGGGTAGTAGAAATTTTACAGCTTTTTCGACTGTCAGTGGGCAGTACCGTTTCAAAAGGTTAAGCTTTGGCTTGAAAAACGGACCTGCGGCATTCCAACGGGAAATGCAGAGAATACTTTCGGGGTTCAGTAAAGATAGAGTGGTGGTATATGTTGACGATGTATTGTTGATTTCAGGAGAGTTTAAGGAACATCTGGTGTTAAGGGGAGCCTGTATAAGTCGAACCCTAACTTTTTAGAGTAAAATCA
>JABUQX010049305.1:47500-60693 GCA_015478945.1 Trachelipus rathkii | reverse complement strand
AGAGAGAGATAAGATGAGAGAGAAAGAAAAAGAAAAGAAAAGAGAAGAGAAGAAAGAGAAACAATGTACGAATAGATAGGAGGACGACGAGGCACATTAGTGACGCAAGAGACAGTACTTCCGCCATTTCTGTCTTATTTCATTCTACTCAACGGAAGCAGAGAGAAGTATCAGACGAAAGAGACATCAATATATATATAATATTTGACTAAAAATTTCTTTATCATACCAATACTTCATTAAGTAATAATTTTTATCAAACTCTATATCTTACGTTATCTTATTATATAAAGCAATTCAATAAAATATCATAATCTATAATGAATCACTCATAATTTATTTACTATATACTAATAATATGATATGATATGAATGTTTAATGAGTTTAATTATATATTAATATTATATATATATATATATATATAAATATATAATATTAATAATATTATATAATATATATATATATATATTAATAATATATATTATATATATAATATATAATTAATAATTAATTATATTATGATAAATTAAATATAATATTAATATAAATAATATATATTAATATTAATATATTATATATATATATATATTATATATATATATATATTAATATATATTATTAATATATAATATAATTATATATTAATATATATTATATATATATCTATTATATATTATTATATATTAATCATCAAATAGGGTACATTTACATATATAAAGAATTCTTTTCGACAATGGTGATAAAAGGGATGTTTAAAATTATTAATATATATTTAATAATGTATATATTATATATATATCTAATATAATGATATATAATAATATAATATATTATATTATATATATGATACTATATTATAATATATATATATATATTAATATAATATATATATATATATATTATATATATATATAATATAATATATATATATAATAATATATCATTATATATATATATATATATATAACTATATATAAATATATAATATATTAATAATATATAATATATAATATTAATATATATATATACATTTTATTAATTATATATATATATTATATATATATTATTATAAGTATATATATATATATATAATATATATATAACTTAATATTAATATATATATATATATATATATATATATATATATATATATATATAATATATAATATATATTAATATATATTATATATAATGTATTAACTATATATATATATTATAATTAATATATATATATATATATATTATATATATATATAATATATATATATATATATATAATTAAATATAATATTATACAAATGAGTTCTAGTATTTATACAGACAGGACGTGAACAGATAAGTGTTAAGTAGAATAAAAGCGAGAGAGAGGAGAGAGAAGAGATAGATTGAGAGAGAGCTAAGATGAGAAGTGAAATTAGTAATAGTAAGCATAGTATAGATAGAGAAGAGAGAAGGAGATAGAAGAGAGTATGAGAGAGTAAGATGAGACATACATGAGAGAGAGACTACTTATATGAAGTAGAGAGAGAGTGAAACAAGAACGATCAGACAGACACTTGAGAAATAAGAGACGAGATTAGAAGAGATAGTAAGAGTGAGGAGAGAGAGAGAGAGACGAGAGAGAGAGAGAGAGAAAGAGAGAGAGAGTAAGATGAAGATGAAGATAAGAGAGAGATAGAGAGAGATGATAAGATAGAGAGAGAGAGAGTGAGAGAGAAGAGGAGACAATAGAACAGATACAGACAGACATAGTATATATAACATATATATACTGTAAAGAAGATGAGAGAGAGAGAGAGAGAAGAGAGTAAATAGGTAGAGAGAGAGAGAGAGAGAGATAGATAGAGAATCCTGTACGAGTGAAATATAGAAAGGGGACAAAAGACAATAGTCTGAATTGCAAGACAAGTATCCAGATCAACAACCATAACTGAGAGAAACAAATGAGAGTAATAGATGAGAGATATAGAGAGAGAGAGAGAGAGAAGAGAGAAATGAGCAAGAGAGATTGATTAGATAATAAATATAAGAGTAGATTAAATGAAGAGTAACATGTAACTAGATATATCAGTAATACATGGTATAAGAGTAGAGGTAAGACATAATGAGACTAAGTAATCACTGTATATATATAGAGAGTAAGAGTGAAGATCATATAGACATAGACAGAAGACAGACACAAGGCACTGAAAGAGAGAGAGAGAGAGAGAGAGAGAGAGAGAGAGAATGAAGAAGATAAGTAAGTAAGAGAGAGAGAGATGAATCACAATGATCAAGACATCATTAGAGTAGAGAAAGAAAGAGAGAGAGAGAGATTAGAGAGAGATGAAGTAAGAGAGAGAAGAGGAGTAAGAAGATGAGAGAGAGTATATAGAATGAGAGATGAAGGGAGAGAGAACGAAGACGGAAAAGAGAATGAAGGAACAAGAAGTAATGAAAGAGAGAAGAGAGAGAGGGAAGAGAGAATAAAGAGAGATAAAGGGAGTTAGAGTAGGAGAAAGAGAGAGACATGAACAGGTGACATACACTGATAGAGTATATTTATATATAAGAAGGAGAGAGGGTATATAATAATACAAATAAGTATATATGAACAATTAATAACTATTGAGAGTATACATGAGAGAGATACAAGAATACTTACGTGAGTTCTAATCATACAGAAAATATTGATAACTACTCTTTTTGTATTTCTTATCTAGATGGTATGAAACACGGTCACATTAACAAAGACAGTTTGTCAGTCTTTCGAGGAAAGTTAAAGAAAAGGAGAAAAATATATTTTAACCTTTTCCAGAGTGGGAGAGAGAAATGATAAGTTATGGAGAAGCATGTGAGAGTAGGAAAGAAGTGACTTAGATGAGAGAGAATCTTGAGCAAGGTTAGAAAAGAGTGTAGTAAGATGTTGAGAGAGATGATAGCACAAATTCGTAAGAGTTAGTATGAATACAGATATGCAGTAAAATGGATTTACACTAGAGTTATAAGAATGTTTGTAGGAGTAGTGATCTGTTACTTGCTACGAACTATGGTCCTAACTCACTGTGAAAAGATTCTATACAAAGAAAGAAGCGAATTATTTAACTTGCATTAATTTTTTTATGTTTTATTTTGAGAGATGGCATTGGAGGAGCAAGACGTAGAACTACGAAGGCAAGAACAAGCTTAGGTTTGGTGTAAGCAAATTTAAAAAGTTCTTGAAGAAAAATTTCGTGATTTTTTGAGCGAAAATCCTTCAAAACAAGCATACTAACGTTTTTGATATGTATTAAATGGCAGCTTATGCTGTAACATGAATAATAAGAGACAGATAAGAGTAGTAACGTAATGGGAAAGGAGAGATAAAGAGAAGTGAAAGGATTTGAAAATGTCAAAGTAAGAAGACATGTAGTAGAGACACCTGAGACGCAAGTGCGGTACCGATTAAGTAGAATCATGTCAAACAGAATTTGAGGACTTATGATAAAGGGTTCAATTAATATGTAGAATCCTTCTCAAAACGACTTCTAAACTCGACTTGCCTTTTAAAAACTTTCTCTGATTTCGTATACAAAACATATCGAAACTTTTCCACCCCAGTTTTGTTTAGCCACACTTTGTTGCTAGTTTTGTCTATTATGTCCTGATAAAATAATTCCGATTATTCTATCACAAATATTTCCCATCCATGGTAACCTGAAAATAGTGCCAAGTTGTTTTCACTGTGCCAATAAGCTCTCTAATGTGTTGTACCCACTTGAATATGAAACAACCAATGGAAATAACAAAGCTCGGATATTTTTCGACAGCTTGAAACACCTTTAACAACATTTCATTTATCGCTAAATGCATCATCGATAATCGTTTGCCAAAAAAAGTAGGTCACTATCCTTTTCAACCTTCTTGTATTGCCTAATGCTAGAGATCCTCATTTTCGTGCTTTTAACAGCCACTAAACAAAAGAAATCTTCAGTAAGACGAAGAAGCAATTCTTTGGTTGCTTGATATTTGTTATGTAATAACACACTATCTTCTGCAGATTTGTCACGATGTAAGTTTCCTAATGTCGAAAGCCATTTTATAGACGCCCTGTATATTGAACAATTGACATTATCCCCAAACAATGTTTTTGATAATGAATTATTGAAACTCCCTAACCTTGTAAAAAAATTAAGAAAAAAATAGATGTTAACAATCACTGAAAGAAAACCGATCTGTTAGGAATCTAAGAGTAAACAGAGAAAATATAGTGAAGATTCATGGAGAACTGATGTAATTCAAAGGTCAAAGGGAGAAAATCTAAAAAATCCGAAAGAAAATAATACTTTTAATCCTTCTTTACTTAAGATAAGCAGTGATGTGAGAACGACACGAACTGTAGTTGTCGTATTTTAATGAACCATTTAGCCTACAGGGCACAAATTTCATCTAAAGAGCGACATTCCAGACTATTCTGCGAGAGACGCGAAAAATTTTACAAGATAAGGACACAGACACACAAATAACCGTATTTGTACACATGTGAAAACACTGAAGATCACCAAGAATCTCTATTGAAAGAGGATTATTTATCACAGACATAAGAAACAACAGGTATAGTGGAAGTCAAGAGAATAATTTAGAGATTCAGGTACAGCCAGTCGGCCTAGAGATATCTAGAGATGAGAGAACAAAGCCAAGACGCACAAGAACGAAGCAGAAGAGAGAGAGACACGAAGAGAGATTGGACCTTTGAATAGCACGGAGAAGAGATAATGGATACAGAGCAAGAGCTACTTAGAGTTAACGACATAAAGGTTCCATCAAGTACCGTTTAATAGTATTAGAGAATAGTGTGAAAATTACCACTCTGAGACACGTCTCGAGTATTAATAATCAGCCCTGATAAATAAAACCATCACTTTTTAATAGTCCAAGGTAAATTTTCTATTTACAAAAGTGAAAGTAAGTGGTCCTATAAATAAGAAAGTGTCAAAAATTTAAAGAGCATTTTAAATATACATTTAAAGGTAACAGAATATACATGCAATACAATCGTGACTAGAGAGAGAAGCGCTAGCTAACAAACGCTAAAGACAAAGAGAGAGCACCTTCGTTGATTTGAGAGGAACTGCACGGCGTAGTGAGACCTCTACGAGGAGATAAAGACCAATTCTGCCTGAGCAAGGAAAAGGAGCACGAGGGTAACGGTCACATATGAGAGAAGGGTATGAGACGAATAAACTAAGCAGGAACAGCGATAAATGTGTAGGAGGAGGAGAGAAGACGCTTAGTAGTAGGCGAGAGTAAAGAATCCAGCAGCAGACATGAGCGGTTAACGCAAGTATGAGAGATAGTCACAAGCTAGCAGGACAAGTGATAAAAGAAGTAACATGACTTTTGAGTGACGCGCTTATATACTGCGAAAGCTATCCATTCTCGAAGAAAACTTAGACCGGGACATTACAATGAGAGAGTACAAATGGAGAATGTCCAAAGAGTAATCTTTGTGATGATTTTTTTATCTGAGAGAAAGAGACGAGAGAGAGAGAGAGAGAGAGAGAGAAGAGAGAGGAGAGAGAGAGACAAGAAGAGCAGGAGAGAGACGCAAGAGAAGAGAACAGAGGAGGTGAGCAGGAAAAGCCTACCACACTATTACTTAATTCTTCACGTTATATTAGATATATGAGTATGTAAATGCTAGTATGACTTATTAGGATTGTGATAAAAAAAAAGTTAATGATGTTAGTTAAGTTTTATTAGAATTTGAAGCGCAAATGAGTATAAAGAAATAAGAGAAGATCGATATCGACATGAAGATGGAATGACATGAGCAAGGTTTCTAGAATGAAAGAATGAAAAAAGCAGAGCAATTTTGATTTCATGTCCAGAGCAGTCGTGATATAAATGGATCCGGGCTGAGAGCACTTAAGAAGGTATTTTGAAACCTGGAGAAATCATCTAAAAATTACATCAAAGCAAATGCCGATTTACCTTTTCTATTATTATTATTATTATTATTATTATTATTATTATTATTATTATTATTATTAATTATTATTATTATTATTATTATTATTATTATTATTATTATTATTATTTTATTATTATAATTATTATTTTTATTATTATTTTCCTTTTACTATTATATTATTATTAATTTTTTATATTATTATTATTATTATTATTATTATTATTATTATTATTATTATTATTATTATTATTATTATTATTATTATTATTATTATTATTATTATTATTATTATTATTATTATTATTATTATTATTATTATTATTATTATTATTATTATTATTATTAAAGGTGATTGATTACCTGTGACAAAGGTTGTGTGCAAAGGAGCTTTCAAACCTAGAACATTATAAATGCTTTATCCTGCCACAGCTCCTTCTAACATAGAAAAAGTAAAAAAACTAAAACTCAGCAGTCTGAATCGTAAAAGGTTGTACATAAGTCACCCCAATCCATCACTTATACGTATAAACAAAGATCCCTCCAATACGAGACTGCATAGATATTTCAGGCACACAATCAACCCTTCAAGATCATTCCACAAATGTTTTCAGGATCACACAATACTCCTCTTATGATCCCCACTCTCATCATGAAACCATTATTACAACAACATTTACACAACTGTTCCATTTAAAAAAAAAAAAACATCATCACACTATGCAAACAAGTCCACACAATTAATAAGCAAATTATTTGTATCTAACCATCTAATCGACATACACCACAAGTCCACACAATTAATAAGCAAATTATCTTAAGAGTTGTTAACCAAACCATCTAATCGACATACACCCGCAGGCATATGATACACCCAAAACATTCTCGGCCTCAAAACCCAAATCACACTTGCCAAACTGAGCTCAAACTTACAGTTACACAAACACTGATTCAAAATACAATTAATAACAATACATATCATACATGCATAAGATGCTCACACGAAACTGAAGCTACAGAACACTTCTTTCTCACACATTGCTCTCATTCCAAATAGAGCAAAGTTCTAAATCTCCTTTGTTAGAAGCTGTATTGGTGGGTACAGTCGGTGGACGACACCATTTTTCTGAATGCAGCGTTACCCACAAATAATGTAGGTAGGAACAGGTGGACAAAATATAAGTAGACTACTATATAATATATATATAATTATATATTATATATATATATTATATATAATAAGTATATATATATATATATATATATATATATATATATATATATATATATATACGGTATTTATATATGTGTGTATGTATTCGGGTGTGCTATTGAGAGAGAGAGAGAGAGAGAGAGAGAGAGAGAGAGAGAGAGAGAGAGAGAGAGAGAGAGAGAGAGAGAGAGAGAAAAAAAGAGAGAGAGAGAGAGAGAGAGAGAGAGAGAAAGAAATAAAAAGCTTATTAAAAATTAAAACAATTTCCCTCTATCATCCTTAAAAACAATGAGCAACTTTTTCCATTCAAATCTTATCCTATCTTCACTGCGTAATAAATTTACCGAATTATAATTAGGGGAAGAGGATATAAAAAAAAATAACTATAATTTCTACTGGAGCCTCGAAACCATAATTCGAAAGTCATGGCAGAAAGAGATAGAGAAGAGAGAGAGAAAGGAGAGAGAGAGAGAGAGAGAGAGAGAGAGAGAGAGAGAGAGAGAGAGAGAGAGAGAGAGAGAGAGAGAGAGAGAGAGAGAGAGAGAGAGAGAGAGAGGAGAGAGAGAGAGAGAGAGAGAGAGAGAGAGAGAGAGAGAGAGAGAGAGAGAGAGAGAGAGTTAACAATAACGGGCAAGTTGGTGTCAATAGATAAGGATATAAGATTGACATGACAGATAAATAGATAAATAGAAAGATAATCTCATCAATAGAAACAATGAGAGAGAGAGAGAGAGAGAGAGAGAGAGAGAGAGAGAGAGAGAGAGAGAGAGAGAGAGAGAGAGAGAGAGAGAGAAATTCAAACTAGAAGGAAAGAAATAATTAATAAAAGGAAATAAATAGATAAAAATAGAAAGAGTATTAAAAAAATAGAAAATGAAAATCATTTTTGCTAAAAATTTTCTTCGTAATGACGATCGTCTTTCCCAAAGTCGGTTTCTTTTGAACGTTCTTCAAGAGCGCCTATGGTTATGCGCGCCAATCGCGATTACAAGAGATAAAGTCGCCTTTTTCACTCGCTCTTTATGAAAAGAAATGCAAAAAAAAAAAAAAAAAAAAAAAAATTCAAAAAAAAAATTTTATACAAAATGCAAAAAATTTATTTCGCTCAAAGATAATGTCAGTTTTCCTTTTTTATTATTTTTGTTCTTTGCTTTTTTAATCATCGTATTTGGTAAAAGTCGCAATTTTTCAATCGCTCTTCATATAAAATGAAGTACAAAAAAATCGCAAAAAAATATCGCCCAAACATAATGCCAGTTTCTGTTTTTTTCAATTTTTGTTTCTTGTTTTTGATTATCGTATTTGCTAATTATGCTTTATCGATAACTATTAATTTTTCTTTATTAAAATTTTAATCAAGTGAGTTGCATTTATGTGTAAATGTTGGTAATGTATGCTGTATATACTGTATATATATATCATGTAAGCCACTATATATGAGTAGAGATGTGACCTAGTTTTTTAAATGACTTTTTTTTCTTTTCCAAACGCGTTATTAAAAAAAAAAAAAAAAAAAAAAAAAAAAAAAAAAAAAAAAAAAAAAAAAAAAAAAAAAAAAAAAAAACGTAATATTTTTTTTTCTGGGCGGAATTTGATTGAGTAAGCTCCCTAAGAAAGATCTCACAAAAACATTTTCAAATTTGTAGAAAAATTTAAAAACCGTTAAGTAGAAATGAGTTATTTTCATTTCAAATTTATGATAAAAAATCACTTAAAATACTTAAAAAAAAAAAATTTCATCCTAATCATGAAAAATCATACACTAAAACACAGATCTGACTCAATCATTCAAAATCTGCTATAAAAATAAACATATAATGGAAATAATGAAAAAAAAAATGATAGAACGAAACTTCCAAAAATAAATAAATAAACAAATAATAATAAAATAAAAAACTAATAAAAACGTTTGTTTTTTTTTAATCCTATAAATGAACAATCTATGAACATACATATATGCATAGGCGACGTGTGAGAAAAGTTTCGGAAACGGGGGTAGAAATTTTTCAAAAATTATTACAATTTTAACCTCAGAAAACTAAATTTTTATAAGTATAATGTTTAAAATTTCTGAGAATTTCGTAGGGTGTTCTGAAGCCCCAAACTACCCCCACCACCCTGCGCCCATGTAGATATTGTATGTTCCAATGCGCAAAGAGTTACATACTAAAATATATAATTAGTACACAATAAAAAAGCTGCATTACAACTAGAAACAGGCGCTAGCTCGCGCGAGCGCATATATATATATATATATATATATATATATATATATATATATATATATATATATATATATATATATATATATAGTATATATATATATATATATATAGCGAGCGATATATATATAATATATATAGTCCAACGCGCCACCCAAGTGTAGGCAAAGGGGTATCGAAACGGTTTGAGTCGTAAATAACTGTTTCAAATGCCATAAAATCATATTCTAACCAAATATATATATATATCTATAATATATATATATATATATAATAATAATATATATATATATATATATATATTATTATATATATATAATAATATATATATATATATATATATATATATATATATATATAATATATAATATATTGTGGTGATTTATGTCACGAACCGCATGCGCGATGCGGAACGTCAAGTATTAAAATTGACATGCCCGCATCAGCAATTTAAAATACTCTTCAAATTCTCTTTCGCATCAACATAATTAGCCACTTTTAAAATGAAAATATTGCGGATATATATATATATAATATATATATATATATATTATATATATATAATATTAGTATATATATATATATATATATATATATATATATATATAATATATATATAGAGATATAATATATATATATATATATATATAATATATATAATATATAATAATTACCCTGCAAAATTATCGCACCACTGAGAAAAAGGTACGTAAAAGTTTAAAAATATACAGGAAATAGACCACGATCTGCTTAATATTGTTCATACATGTCGAGAGACAATATACACACACATATGGGTACAAATGGGTATGTGAACGTCCTTACAAAAACTGCACATGGGAACATAGGTGTTTAGCGCAAAACGGGCATGAACACGTAGGTACATGGGTTGTTCATAGGATGTGTTGATGGTGCTTCAGTATACCAAGTATGACCACCTCTCGGCGTAATGACGGCCTGGCACCGTCGTCCATTGCAGGACATGAGATTCAGTATGTCAGATTGAGGGATCGCGTTCCATATGTTGACCAGGGCCCGCCGAAGGCTATTCAGGGTCATTGGGGTGTGTTGATCTGTCGAAGTCTTCGTTCCAACGTGTTCCACACATGCTCGATGGGACTGAGGTCTGGATTATACGTGGGCCACCGGAGCGTGTCGATCTGAACCTAATATAGGTATTAGTGTACACACCTGGCCTCGTGAGGTTGTGCATTATCATGCATAAGGATGATCAAGGACCCTTCATGAAGGATTTAAAGGTCTGTACGGGCCGCTAGTGAAAAACTTTCCTAGATCACAACCTACCCATCACCGTATGGCACATCCACTTGGATGTTACATGCTGCATATCGTTCGTTGGGCCGTCGATACACTCTTGGACGTCGATCGGAACTATAGAGTTTTGAATATGAACTCCTCCGTAAATAGGGCACGCCACCACTGAGGGAGTGGCCAGTGAAAATGTAAACGTGCATAAGCAACCCTCGCTGTACGATGACCTCTCGTGAGAGGTGGCACATTTGCAGGCCTTCATGGCCGATACTCGTGTTTGAGAAGCCATCTGCGAACAGTATCAGTACTTACACGTGTTCCATGTACCTGCGCCAACTGTCTATGGAGTCTTCTTGCTGTTGTGAAGCGCTCCCGCACTGCACGTAGCCGTATAAATCGATCTTCACGATGTGTTGTTGAGCGTCGTCTGCCTTGCCTCGGTCGTCTATCTCCATGGTATTCGATGGTTTTCTCGTACCGATTTTTTTTCAGATAAACACCACCGCTCACTGTCAGAGTCCTAATCAAGAAGGGGTGTACTCAATTAACGTCCGAACAAGATGAAGCCAAGCCCAAGGAGGGAACAGCTCACAATCTCCCACCAGAGCAGCTGCGAACTTGGGACCCTCACTTTGTTTGGTGAGTGCTCTACCACTGAGCTACTGATGTGACCTATTCTGTAGTTTAGATTGTTGAAGAATTTAGGATGATAGTCTGTAGAATTGGGAGATAAGCAAATAGAACAATTAAATTTAGTTAGGAAGTCTCAGCCATAAGATGGAAAATCCGGAAGACTTCAAATTAGAAGCACGAAAGCAAGCAACGTCGTGAAGCACATTTGCATAATAGCCGATTTTAACTGAAACTTGAGGATAGATACAGAAGGAAAGAAGGAACAGAGTGGGGTTTGCCCTCGGAGTCCACAAACACCCGAGTTTCGGTCACTAACAAGACGCGTTGTCTAAAGGAAGAGATGTCGTGCTCTCTACCAAGTGAAAATTAGAATAAAGACAAAGAACGTTGCAAGAATCAATGAATATACAGAGTCTTGCACTGGAGCAAGATGACTGCGAATTTTCGGCGTCGCTCACAACAACCCTGGAGGCCGCCAATTCTCCAACAATGATTGGGGGTGGGCCAAGAGCACTTCCGCCCCTCCAAGAATATCGGAGGCAGATTTATGTTTCTATATTTTGGGAATTACTTAAAAGAATATTTTGCAGCGAGTGATTGTAAGCCTCTGGGGTCACGAGAAGAAAGGGGAGAGTGGTGGGAGTGTCCACTAAACAAGTTTACCAGGATCTACAGTGGTAAATCGTCATTTTAGGTTATTTAAAAGTTCACCACCACCAATAGCTTTCTTCTTGATACAGTTTGTAATCTTGCCCAAAATTTACTGTCCAAAATAATTTTGAGCAAATGGCGCCACTCCACACCTGTATCTCTGATCCTCTTAAGGATGAAACCAAAATTCTTGATCTTTTCTTATTTCTAATCCTTCTCCATATACAATTAAACTCTTTCCCCTTCTGGGTTCCTCTGATTACTTTCTTATCACTGTATCCAGTTCTATTTCTTCAAGTCTTCGGCATTTCTGTGCCACAAATTTATCGAACTTGCGGTCAAACTTCTTTGATGTCCCTTGGAATGCTTATTACTTCAGCAAGAGGGGTTCCTCTAACAGGGTAGAACTCATGACGGATGTGATTCTCACTATCACAAAGGTTTAAATTTCATATTCTTTCCCTTCAACGAAAACTAACAAACGTTGATTTAACACTTCTTGTTCTCGTGTTATCCGCCGCAGGGACGTTTCTTTCACAAATTAGAGAGAGAGAGAGAGAGAGAGAGAGAGAGAGAGAGAGAGAGAGAGAGAGAGAGAGAGAGAGAGAGAGAGAGAGAGAGAGAGAGAGTCATCTTCAAATTTCAAAAACTCATTAAATTTTATTTTGGAATCGTACAACTATAGAATCTTTCCTCAGTAACTAAAATCAATTTTCTCCGCAGAACAATGCAATAAATCTTTCTGGTTCCTTCTGGTTATACGTTTCTGTTGTTTTGCAAAAAAATGTCAACTTCTGACTTTACCTCTTCTCTTTCTTTCTTTATTGTCTTCCCGACGACACAATTCCTATTTCACTTTAGCTAAAAAGATTAACTCTTCGCACAGACATTTGCATCTAATTCCAGTTTAGGCGATCTCGGTGCTATTCCTCCTTCTCCTCCCTCCTCTTCCCTTCTCTTCCCAACAAATTTGTACCTAATAATGTAATTTCTATTCTTATTGAGCATAAGACTAAGAAGACGAATGAATCTAATGATATCCCTTCAGTAGTTCTCAAAACTTGGGCTTCTAAACTTGCACTTTGCCTTCGTAGACTATTTCGACTATTTATCGTTTCCGCAAGGAGAGCTCTACTGGTGATCTACTTCCCCTCCCTGTGACTTTTAGTATATCATCAGTACTTCGGCATATATATATAAATTTAATATATATATATATATATATAATATATATATATATATATATATTATATATAATATAATTATATATAT
>JABUQX010049305.1:25000-32500 GCA_015478945.1 Trachelipus rathkii | reverse complement strand
ACAATGATCTTTAACCTTAATGAAATCATCGATCAAAGGGAGAGGGTAAGGCTTTTGGCATCAAAATTACCAAGCAAGATTACAAATTCGTTGAAACTTCCCCTAAAGGACGATTGTTATACTAAACTAGTCAAGGTAATAGAAAAACTTTATGCACCATCGCTAAGAACTCAAATAGAAGAAGTCTTTCAATCAGGCATGAAGGAGGGAGAGCTCCCATCCGATTATGCAGTTAGAATAAAAGAAATGCTTGGATTATCCACTTTCGATTCGATAACAGACAACGATGCTAAATTTATTAGAGAACTCTTTCTCTTACGATTGCCTCAGCAATTACAGATCTCCCTCATGACAACAGAGAAAAACCATGATTTTGAGGAATTAATTGAAATAGCCGACGACATTTTCAACAAATTTTTCTCCCAAAACGGTGCTCGCCAATCCCCCGCGGTGGGGGGAAACGAATGGCAATCTGTGAACGCCATGCGACCAGCAGAAGAAAAAGTCACCAATTCACTCAACAGAGAGACTTCAGTACAGGAGAGGGAGATAAGTCGACTGATAATCTCTCATGAAAAGTCGGCCGAAGAAATGAAGTCACTAGCCAAGAGCGTCATAGAGCTCGCGAAGACGCTGTGTCAGAATGCGAAGAACTCCCCCACCCCCAATAATGATCAAAATTCAAGAGGAAGGAATTTCAACCGATCAACTTATAACAACGTTGCTGCTGGCCCTAGTACAGAAGGCCTTTGTAGGTTTCATAGGAAATTTTTGCACCATGCATTTCGATGTGAGGGTCGATATTGTCCAATGTACACCTTGATATCGCAACCCCCGGCAACTCCTCCACCCCCACAACAGAACGTCAACATTTCAAAAAATGGAAGGGCTGGTCCGTGAGGCGACTCCCGGACCAGATGAGGGTGAATATTGGGGGGAACGACGCTTTTGTGAGTAGAGACCTTTATGATTGTTTACCCTGTAACTTTTGTATGAATAAATCAAATTTTGGGCGGGGAAATATTAATTTTAACTATAGTAGAAGACGTTATTATAACAATAATCATAATAACAGTAGAAATTATAGTCGTAATTATAATAATAGAAATTACAGTAACCATAGTGTTGACGATTTTTATAATAATAATTGCTATGGTAACGAAAATATTAGTTGTAACAATAATAATTATAATAATAATGCACGTGTCGGTTATAATAATTTCTATAATAATAATGAGCATGCTAATCTTAATGGCCATAATAGTAATAGGTACTTTAGTAATAATTGTAATTATATTAATCGTGGGTATGATGGAAATGTTAATTATGTCAATAGATTTAAATGGAGTAGAAATATCACTTGTAAGGATGATCAAGGGCAGAGGGGGATTCCTAGTGATTCACCCCCTCCCCCACAGAAGTCGCTTGTCGCTGAGTCAGTAGGAGTAGAGTCATCTTCAATTTTAAATTGTAACTCAACGCATGATGAGGTTAATAACAATAATAGCAATAATAATAATAATGATTGTAGAACTAGGAATGATAGTCGTAGTGATGGCAATAACGGTTTTGTAAATTCTTATAATTGTATTGAAAATAATAACGCTGTGACTTTTGAAAACAATAGCTTTGTGAATGAGTCGCTGCCTCCACCGACGGAGTCAACCTATCCCCCTACCCCAGTCACTGGGGAGGAGGCGGGAATGGAGGCGATTCTGACTTGTGAATCTATACTTATTGATAAAAATAATGATAAAAATGAATTTGTAATTAATGAAAGGGGCGAAATTCCCTTTCTGAAAATGAATTGTATTAGTTTTAGAAATGAAGGAGGTTCTTCTTCTTCCGATAAGCATGAGGGATCATTAATTTTAAGAAATAATGCATGTGACTTGTCTGATAATGCTGTGATGGAAGTTTCTGGCAACTCTACTGAAATCGTTGCAGCTGTTAGAAATATAATTTTTGATAAACTATATTACATCTCGGATAAGACTAGCAATGAATCCTATTTACTAGATTGTGGGAGTTGCCTCAACCTTATGAGTGCTTCTGAATTAGATAAGGAGGGGGCCCCGATTGGCAGTGCCAGGGCCGCAAATGGGGGCTGCATGAACATTTATGATAAAAGGGTAATCAAAATCGATTTGGGGTTAGACAGACTTTACAATGTACATGCCTATGCGGCAGATATCAAATTTAATGTTCTCGGCATGCCTTTTCTCAAGGAACACGGGTTCATTATAGACTTTAGGTACCATTTTTTACTAGATACCAGCACTAGACGTAGTATTTCTCTTTGTAACGAAGCTTTTGATTTTTCCAAGCATGTTCGGAACTCTATCCTCCCGCTAGCCGCTGTCTCTTTAAATATACCGCTTTGCGAATATGAATTAGTTAATGATTTAATTAGAAAGTACCAAGTTTTGTTCGTAAATCCTTATAAAGCACCTAATTTAGATTTAAAGAATGATCAACTCAAAAGATGGCGCTTTATTTGTACAAAGTACCGGAAAAAAGGGGGCGGGGCTTATTTTGACAGCTGTGAGAACAATTTCGTCGCTCAGTCACGACTTAATAGTAATGAAACTATAGGGGAGGGGGGGGAGTAAAGATTGTACTATTGGAGAGGGGGGTGAAGATTGCACTGTTGATGAGGGGGGGGAGGAGAAAGAAGAGTGTCCTTTGAAGGAGGAAATTTTATGCGAGTTAGCGGCAAACTACCCATACCATGTGACTGTTAATGGATCGCCGATACAATTGAGGAGTAGAACCATAGCTCCACATCTTTTTGAGAAAGCAAGGGAGGAAATCAATAAATTATTGGACGCAGGGGTCATTTCGCGGGGGAGAAGCAATTGGGGTTTTCCAACTAGCTTTTTGCCAAAGTCGGACGGAAGGGTTCGTTTGGTCGTTGATCTGAGGTTATTGAACCAAAGATCAACCTCTGACAATTTTACCCTACCCAAGATTAAGGATATTATTGCAATTGCAACATTGCAAGTTATTAACAAGGCTAGACGTTCGGCAGGCTTACTATAACGTGCCAGTCAGCGAGGAAACGAAGAAATATTTCACTATTACTTGTCCATTTGGTAATTACAGTTTTAACTATTTAATACAAGGACATAAGTGTTCTTCTAGTGCCTTCCAGCGCCTCATGTCGATCTTATTTGGAGATTTAAAGAACGTTTTTGTTTATTTAGATGACATCTTAATTGCCAGTTCGACTCTTGAAGAGCATGTTGCAATGTTGGAGAAAGTTTTGGAGAGATTAAAATATATGAAAATTTATCTGAACCCAGAAAAATGTGTACTTGCAGTCGAAGAAACGGACTTTCTAGGTTTCAATGTTAGCGAGAAGGGGGTTAAGCCTAGTAAGGAGAAAATCGATGCAGTGGTGAATGTTGCAAGGCCAACAACCATCAAACAACTTAGGGCTTTCCTCGGTCTATATAATTTCTGCCGAATCAATATAGTAGGGGCGGCTCAATTGTTGCAACCCCTAACGAAAATGTTGAAAGGAAAACCCGCCTCCAATAAAAGGATTTCCTGGGGGGTAGAAGCCGAGCGAGCGTTTCTAGAAGCTAAAGCAGCAATGGTGAGTGCCACCCTGTTGTCGTTCCCTGATGAAGGAACTGAGTTACTAGTATACACGAAGGTAAGCGAACTCACTATAGCTAGTGCACTGATGGGAGAAGAAGATAACCAAACAAAGATTTTCGCGCTTTATAGTACCATACTCACCGAGGCAGAAGTGGCCCTACCTCAGCTGGTTAAGGAGCTCTTATGCGTCAAAAACAGTTTACAAAAATATGCTTACTTAATTGCCAATAAGAGAATCACTGTCTGTACTAGCAACAGTGGGTTAATCACAGCTTATATGAAAAAGAGTGCCGAAAAAATTCATAATATTCGGGAGGTAAATTTATTGAATGCCATTGCAAATTTTGACGTTGAATTTAAATTGGTCTCTAAGGCTAAAAATAAATTGGCGATAATTTTAACAGAATTGGCTAACGAAAGAGATAAAATCATAGAGGCTGGGGAGTTGCAATTGCAACTGGCTTGTATAGAAAATGGGGAGTGGGCGTGGCCAAAACAAAATATTATGGAGACGGAGTTACAACTGGAGGAGGAGTTTAGTGGATGGAATTCTCTGAATTCCGTAGTGGAAGGGTTGAGCCCTTTAAATCGCACGTTAAAAGAAAAAGACTTACTGGAGTATTATAATAATAATAATGAAAATAATAATAATAATAATAATAATAATAATAATAATAATGATAATAATAAAAATAATAATAAAGTAATAATAATGAAAATAATAATAATAATAATAATAATAATAATAATAATAATAATAATAATAATAATACACACACACACACACAATGATAATAATAATAATAATAATAATAATAATAATAATGAAATAATAATAATAATAATAATAATAATAATAATAATAATAATAATAATACACACACACACACAATAATAATAATGATAATAATAAAATAATAACAAAAGCGGTAATAATAATGAAAATAATAATAATAATAATAATACACACACACAAATAATGGTAATAATAATAATAATAATAATAATGAAAATAATAATGATAATAATAATAATAATAATAAAAGCGATAGTAGTAGTAGTAGTAAATGCGATAGTAGTAGTAGTAGTAGTAGTAGTAGTAGTAGTAATAATAATAGTGGCAATGATAATAGTAGCGAAGCTGGTAATGATAATGACTTTGAGAATTTTGTAATAAATACTATAACTTACAGTAAAAAAGGGTTAAATGGAATGATGAAGAAAATTCAGGATGGAGTAGATTTCAAGGAAATAGCTATAGAACAGGAGACTGATGGTTATATAAGGGACCTAATAAAGGGGCTGAAAACTAGTGGATTGAAGGCCTGCTACAAGGAATTCATCCATCGGGGCAAAGAGCTGTCTTTGGCGGTTGATATCTCTACGGGCACAGCTAGAATATTAGTACCGGAAAATCTGGTGGATGATGTCATAGAGAAAATACATAATACAAATCACTTGGGAATTAAACGGACTTTGATTATTCTGAAAGCGGATTTTGCCTTCAGATTTATGCATAGTAGAGTAAAAAAATTTATACAGAGTTGTGATGTCTGTCAAAAAAATAAGAGTGTTAGAAGGATATCTCCAGAATTCGGCAGATTTAAGGAAGTCTCGGAGAAGTTTGACACTCTCCATGTGGATTTATGTAAGTTTCCGTATAGTATGGGGTTCAATTATCTGCTTGTTTTTATTGATAGATTTAGTAAGTATCCCTTCGCCTACCCTCTTAGGCAGGCGACGGTCGACTCGGTTTTGAATGTGTTAGTGAGCGAAATTTTTCCGTTCTGTGGCTCTATAAAAAGGCTCATCTCGGACCGGGGAAGCCAGTTCACTGCCAAAATATTTAATGACGTGTGTAACCTACTCAACATAGATAATATTGTCACGACGCCTAATTCCCCTCGTTCAAACGGACTGGCGGAAAATTTGAACCAAGCTCTCATAGTGACACTAAGGTGTATGATTAATGATAGGGAGAATGAAGGGTTAAAATGGCCTGAAATTTTGCCTTGGGCACTGTACTGTTTGAGAATTAGCCCTATAAATGACCAAGGAGTCACTCCCAGTGTTCTTATGTTTGGCCAGAACCTGTCAGTGCCAGGAAGCTTGTTGCAGAAGGAGGCACTCAGTGCCACGGTCAGTCAAAGTGCCTATTTGAAGAAATTAGTGGCCTTAATGCGTAGGCCTTTGGCACCACATGTTGTATATAAAAAAATAAAATATATACGTTCCGAAAGATCTCCACAAGGCAAAGGCAGTGTTAATAAGAAATCAACAGTATAATGTAGGGAAACTGTCAGAGAGATACTCGGGACCTTTTAGGGTGCTACGGATAAAAAAGAATAACGTTTATATTTTAAAGCATGGGAAAGAGGCAGTGGAAAATTTAAGAAATGTAAGAATTTTTCATAACATAACTGATAGGGACGCTGAAACCCAAGAGAAAAATAAAATTAAATAAAAAAATATATATATATAGATAATAATAATAAAGAAACAAAAAAAAAAAAAAAAGAAAGAGTAAAAGGGGGAGCTTTTTAGTTCTGCATGCAATTCTTAGAATTAGACAGTAGTTGAATTGATACTTTATCCTTCCAAAAAAAAAAAAAAAAAAAAATCGTCTTCTTCCTCTATCTAATACTATAGACGAAACGATGCTGCCAAACACTAATAGTAGTAATAAATTCCTGCATGTTCCTTACAAAATGTCACAGGAAGGGTTGTAATAGAAGAGTTGAAATAGTCAAAACCCCGAGGTGGGGATTAAGAAGGTCTTTTATGTATTTTGTAACAATATATTGTAAGAATAGAATTTGTGTTTCGTAATAATAATGTCAAATTATTACCAAAAAAAAAAAAAAAAAAAACCTTGTGAGGGCAGGATTTCTCCTGGCCTCACAATAATTATGTACACCTCTCATAGTAGCTCTGTATGTCAAATTTTACTATTAATTTTATTATATATGAAAAATATTTAACAACCTTTTGTATGGCACCATTTTTTGTGAGAGTGAGTCGCTGCAATGCTGCCCGCGAAATGTCTGGCATTTCGAGGGAAGGAAGGCAGTCTGGCTTCAAGATACAAGAAGAGAAGTCGCATTGTGTGTCGGCTTGTTAAAGGCCGGAAATTGTGTTTGAATATAAAAATTATGATATTAACCTTCACCAATATTATTAATGACTGTGAACTGACCCATTGTGTTAACTGTTAATATTGATACCATTATTTACCACCTGATTTAATTAGTCTTAGAAATAAAAATAAAAAGTAATTACCCCTTTTCATTATCACTGTATTAACTCATCAAAGGGTTATTACATATATATATATATATATATATATATATATATATATATATATATATATATATATATATATATATATATATATATATATATATATATATATAGTGAGGAATTAACGTATTAGAGAGTTATGTGGTTTGAAGAAAGGGGTAAATGAGAGAATAAATGAAAGTACGTGGAGATGGTTTGGTCATGTGGAAAGGATGGATGAATGTCGGTTGGTTAAGCGGATGTATAGTGATGAGTGTGCTGGGAATCGAATTGATGAGAGACCGAAGAAAAAGTGGATTGAGTCAGTAAAGGAATGCTGGAGAAGAGAAATGAGTTTGGCAGATGGGAGAAGAAAGGTGCATTATACGAGTGAATGGCGGGGTTTTGTGAGGGGATTTGGTTGTGGCCCACCTGGGCTAAGGGATGAACTTTACATTGACAAGATGCCATAGTGAGGAACCATCGTGGTCCCGTGAAGCTCTAGGGTGGATTTTTTGAAGGAGACGAGTCCTCACTAAAAGGTATAAAGGGGGCCGTAAGGCTTGGCTTTCTTTTCGACTTGCGTCATATTCTACTACTACCTTTCTGTTTCCA
>JABUQX010049305.1:7500-15000 GCA_015478945.1 Trachelipus rathkii | reverse complement strand
TACCTAGCAACGAAGTTAGTATGCTTTTGTTTTACTGCTTTACTGCTTTAACTCCTTATGTTTTACTGCTTTAACTCATATATTTATTAACATTACATACCTTAAAGCAGTAAATCAGTAAATCAATAGAGGTGTTACATAGCAACAAGGGGTTTAGTATGCTTTTGTTTTACTGCTTTACTGCTTTAACTCATATGTTTTACTGCTTTAACTCAAATATTTATTAACATTACATACCTTAAAGCAGTAAATCAATAGAGGTGTTACATAGCAACAAGGGGATTAGTATGCTTTTGTTTTACTGCTTTACTGCTTTAAGGTATGTAATGTTGATAAATATATGGTGCAAAACTGAGTAAGCCTGCCTGGTCACTTTAATCCCAAAGCAGTAAAACAAAAGCATACATGCTGTTGCTATGTAGCACACCTCTGTGTTACTGATTTACTACTGAAGAAACAATATGTTAACAAATACATGAGTTAAAGCAGTAAAACATATGATTAAAGCAGTAAATGTAGAAATAACATACTATCTTTGTATATGTAATGTATCTTATTTAATCCCCTTATTATTGTTGTAGTAACACCTCTATTGATTTATGATTTACTGCTTTAGGTATGTAATGTTAATAAATATATGAGTTAAAGCAGTAAAACATATGAGTTAAAGCAGTAAAGCAGTGAAACAAAAGCATACTAATCCCATTGTTGCTAGGTAACACCTCTGTTGATTTACTGATTTACTATTTTAAGGTCTGTAAAATATATGTTTTTAATAAAATGTTTAAGTATATTTAAAAATGACTATATTATATAAAAGAGTATGAATAGTTTTGCATTAATTATCTAACTCATGAAATATATTGTTAAATAATAATAGGTCTGTAATGAGTTACAGTTTTGGGTTAATCGAAAATATTTTTTTTTATAAAAATGTTTTAAGTATGAATAAAAATGAATGACTCATAGTATATATATTTTTCATTCGCTCGGGGTATATTTGCCTGCAGGCACACGCGGCAGGCAGGCGCTGAAATGGCTGCAAGAGCTTGCATCAGGCCCAGTACACAAATGTTACTAGGGCTTCTGCAACAGGCGGGGCGCAAACGGAGTCAACACAGAATCTACTGCGGTGCGGGGTTGGTTGTCTTTGCGCGGAAGGCGGTATTGGTGTCCCTGGCCTATTGCCAAGTGGTCGGCAAACCGTGGCTCGCGAGCCACATGCGGCTCTTTGGCCCCTTGAGTGTGGCTCTTCCACGAAATACCACGTGCGATTTAAACTTCCTTATTTCTGGCTTTACATACTTATTTCAACTTTGTGTCTTTATCTTTAGGCTAGTGCTCTGAAGCGACTTAATGAGAAAACATTTCCAGAAAGATTAAATGTACGCGTATCGTCAAATCGTATCTTTGCATCGTGATCTACAATGCATTACTTCCGAGCGCGTGGCCCCGTAGTTAAAATCCGCTCCCCTGCTGTTGGCAATTCCACCTGCCTCTGTCCGAAGCGCTTTGCCTCTCCTCCAAGGTCCCCCCACCAGTCGTTAGGTTGAGGAGGCGTGCGTGCTTCATGCACGAGTTGAGTGAGCCAGTCACTCAGCAGTCTCATTGTGCAGTGGTTATTGCTAGTCGCGTCCGCAAATCGCGCGCGTGTGACAAAAGTACCTACTCGAAGCATAGAGTTATTTTTCCAACCAGCTGTAAATCCTATAGGTATATTTGTCACCAATTTAATAATTGTAATTATTTTGTGTTGGTGAGTTTATTATTATTCTAGTTTTGTAAGAAAGATAATTTAGTTATTATTCATTGGGGTTAAAAATATATATAATAGAAATTTGTAAATAGAATAAGTAATGCTATTCTATCTACGACAATTATAAATTGAAACATTTTTCTAGGTACCCTGTTTGACATGACTACAAAGAGGAAGAAAAGAAAAACGGAAGACGAAAATCATGAATTTAAAGTTGAATGGACCGAGACTTTCACGTTTATTCAAAACTTAAATGGCCTTCCGACCTGTCTTATTTGTAAGGAAAACTTGGCGCATAGCAAGAAATCAAATTTGGAGAGACACTTTACAGCTAAACACTTGTCATTTAGTACTAAATATCCTGTCGGTGATGAAAGGAAAAAAGCAGTTGAGAAACTTCAGAAGAGTCAAGAAAAATCAAGTTATGTATTTAATTACTATATGCAATCTTCCAATAATGTTAATATTGCAAATTTTGTGGTTAGTCAAGAAATTGCTAAGAGAAAAAACCATATACAGACGGTGAAAACATAAAAGTTGTTTTATAAATGCATCCGAAGAGCTATTTCGTGATATTCTAAAAATTTAAAGATTCACCATTATCTTAACTAAACGGTGAAAGATAGAACTCTCAAAATGTCTTCGAATATAACCAACCAGCAAGTCGAAGATCTTAAATTGGTTTCAGCTGTATCAATAGCAGTTGACCAGTCTTGTGGCATAAATGATACAGCGCAAGTTTCACTTTTTGTACGATTTATTTCATCTACAGGTCCTAAAGAAGAGCTTTTAATATATTGCCATTCAAAGGTCAAACACGTGGAGAGGATATAGCAAATTCTGCTGTAGTGGAGTGCATTGAAAAAACATTATATTCCACTCGATAAAATTGGCTCAATTTCAACAGATAGGGCGAAAAGTATGACCAGCGTAAGAAACGGGTTTGTTGCTATTTTGAAAGAAAAAATTAATCACGAGATACTTACTTACCATTGCATCAATGGTAATTACCATTTGATATTCATCAAGAAGCGCTTTGTACGCAGACATTTCCAGAAGAAATTTGCAAAGTTATAGAAATGGTGATTAAGATTATCAACTCCATTCTATCTAAAGCTTTTAATCATAGCCAATTTAAAGAATTTTTAGTTGAAATGGAGATTGAGTAAGCAGATCTTCTGCTGCATAACAAGGTACGTTGGTTATCAAGAGGAAACGTTTTGAAACGTTTCGCTTTCTTATTAACAGAAATTAAAGCATTTCTTCTTGAGAATGGTGTTCACTATCCGGTACTAACAATCGATCAGTGGATCCAAAAATTTTATTACATGGTAGACGTTACGTCTCATCTAAATCAGCATAATCGTAAACTACAGGGGAAAGGAAACACAATTTTTTCGATGTTAGAAGAAGTTATTTCATTCGAAAACAAATTATCTCTTTTTTTCAAGATTTTGAAAGAGAAACTTTGATTCACTTTCCAAGCCGTTGAAACATCGCCAAGAAAATTTTTTTTGACATTGACATTAGCTATTTCAAAACAACACTTTTAAATATAAGGGAAGCTTTCCTCAACAGGTTTCAGGAATTCAGAAACAGCAAAGCGACTTTATCCTTTGTTAAAAAAAAACTCTTAATGCTAATGTAACAGAACTAAATTTTTCTCCTTTTAATATTGACATTGGCAACTTTGGAATGCAATTGCTGGATTTAAAAAAACAAAGAATTGTAGAGCTCGAAATTTGAACGTCTTTGTGCTGATATAGAAATATTGGAGAAAAACAAATGTGAACTTAGTTCACAGTACAAGTGGTCTGCTTTGAAAGACCTGGAGAAGGAAGATAAGTTGATTTTTAACACCTGGAATAGTATTCCTGACTCATATCATCAGCTGAAAAAACTAGCGTTTGCTGTTCTTTCCTTATTCGGGTCTACATATTCATGCGAACAATCATTTTCAAGCATGAACCGTATCAAGAGTAAGTTGAGAAGTCGTCTTATTGATGAAAACCTGAAATCGTGCCTAAAATTAAAAACAGCAACATACAAACCTGACTTACCCAAACTTTCCAAGGATATGCAAGGCCATTGTTCACATTAGTGTTTGTCAGTCAATGTCATGATTTAATTTTATGGATACCTTACAATTTAATTTTATCAATAAATAATATCGTTATTAAGTATGATATACAGTTTTATTCAATACACCCTAAATTAAACTTTTGGCAACGTTTATTAAGTTAATTTTGAAACGAATTGTAGGTAAAAGAGATATTGTGTCGAGAGGATCTGATTGAGAAAGGCATGTTGAGATGGTTGGTTTGGACATACAGAGAGGATGAACGAAAGGAGACTAGCAAGATAAGTATACAGGACGAGTGTGGATGAGAGAGTTGGAAGGGGTCGACCTCAGAGAATGTACCTCAATTAGATTGTGAACGTTTTTAGAAAAGGCCAGTTTAGGAGTACCTTAATTAAGTTAATAACAGCGTACCTACCTATATAGTATAAGTTTAAAAAATTTGGCTCTCAAAAGAAATTTCAATCATTGTACTGTTGATATTTGGCTCTGCTGACTAATGAGTTTGCCGACCACTGACTACTCAGGGAAGACATCAACAATAGCTCTGTTCTGGGCTCAGGGTTTAGGAACCATCAAGATGAAGACAATCAATCCCTGGGTCATCAAGCTAAATAAAAATCAGATGGACTAAACATAAAGCTGAAGAATTTGTAAAAGAGGATGTTTCAGTATAGGTGGTATCAAAGATGACGTCATCCAAAAGATGAACCATCAAAGCTGAGAATTATCAAAGTTGAGGGCATCAAAGATGAGAAATCAAGATATCGAGTGGGTGAGCGCAAAGTGTAAGTGTATCTGTGTGTGAATTATAAGATGTATATGGAAGCTGAAGTCAGCAGAGTGTCTATCTAGGTGGGTATAAGGGTGCGTATAAGTGTCTTGGAGTGTGTGTATGTATGTAAGTGAAAGTGTAGTGTCTATAAGTGTCTATGGCTGGGTGTAGTTGTGTGTATAAGTGTCATAGTATGTTTGTGTGTGTGTGTTGCAGAAATAATATATCTTATATATATATATATATATATATATATATATATGCTCATATATCTTATATATATATATATATATATATACTCTCTTATATATATATATGTATATGGGTATCATCCATTGATGAAAGACTAACTCATAGTAGGGAGCATCCTAGCAACTTGTAATATACATAATCTGGTTTCTCTATACCTTAACTAAGGTACAGGCTTATGTTATATTAGGGCTATTCTAGACACTCAGGGAGGCTAAAAGGCTTGAAAAAGTGGCACTCAGTTGGCACTATGTGGCACTCACTTGGCACTCATTGGCACTCACTTGGCACTCATTGGCACTCACTTGGCACTCATTGGCACTCACTTGGCACTCATCCAGCTATAAGCAAGACACACTAATAGAACATCACTAGATACTCCTTACGGTGATTGGGAACCATCAAAATGTACTGAACTAACCATCAAAATGTACTGAACCATCAAGCCATGCACTGGTCATCAATATAAGACTTGCTGTGTCAAAGATGACACCATCAAAGATGAACCGCCAAAGATGACGTCATCAAAGTTGAGTAGGTGTGTATAAGTGTCTATGGTGAGTGTAAGTGTCTATGGGTAAGTGTAAGTGACTATGGGTGAGTGTAAGTGTCTATGGGTGAGTGTAAGTGTCTATAGGTGTAAGTGTGTATAAGTGTCATAGTGAATGTGTGTATAAGTGTCATAGTGTATGTGAGTGTGTGTATAAGTGTCTATGGTGAGTGTAAGTGTCTATGGGTGAGTGTAAGTGTCTATAGGTGTAAGTGCGTATAAGTGTCATAGTGAATGTGTGTATAAGTGTCATAGTGTATGTGTGTATAAGTGACATAGTGTGTATAAGTGTCATAGTGTAAGTGTCTATGGGTGTGTGTGTAGGTGTAGGGGTGAGTGTAAGTGTCTATGGGTGGGTGTATGTGTGTATAAGTAGCCTAGCGGTTGTGCGTGTGTGTGTGTATAAGTAGCCTAGCATGTGTGTGTGTGTGTGTGTGTGTGTGTGTGTGTGTGTGTGTGTGTGTGTGCGTGGACCGCGGATGGAAATAAAGTTAGGACAGATCCATACAACTCAGATTCTACATGACCTCATATTAGCTTACCTTTAGATACCTGCCAAAGGCAAGGTGACAGGTACCTGAGGAGTTCAATTTATGACCACTTTACTAAGACCTCCACTGATCTTTAAGAATGGTCAATTTCAACCCGAAGGCTCAAGATAATCCCTACTAAGCCTCACTCACCTGCTTTTTAGGAAGTGGTAATTTCGGCTGATGCGCTATCAAGGACGATATCAAGGCCAAAACGGAAATATCAAGGCCAAAACATCAAAAACGGGCTAAGCCCCTAAAGGGGGGCCAAAATAGGGGGGAGGTACGTACGACGGATGCTTCGCATCCGTCTGGCAAGCCCCTTCTTCGAAAGGGCGTCAAAAAGGTCAAGGCCTAAAAAGTTCAAGGCCAAAAAAGGTCAAGGCCCAAAAAAGGTCAAGGCCCAAAAAGGTCAAGGGCAGGTGAAAATTTGGGCTAAAAAAATTCCGGGTTGCTTTAAATTTAGGGACCAGGGTTGAGAGGCTAGGGGTAAAAGGTCAGGTGGGGTAAAAGAGGCTTAGTCCAATATCGACTTCCTACTACTGAGGGTGAGAGGGTGATCCGGGCTTTAGTGGAGGAAGGAACCCTACAGGGGAGGGGGTTATAGATTTTTGTGTACAGAATGATATGAGCGTGATGAACACTTTTTACAACCATAGAGATAGCCACAAATGGACGTGGTACAGATGGAATGGAGAGGGTAGAGGATACGAGGAGAAATCAATGATTGACTTAATGCTAACAAATAATAAAAGACTGTTTAAAGACGTGAAGAGCATACCGTCGATCTCGGGAGACTCGGATCACCGTTTGGTTGTAAGGAAAGGCCTGAGGCTGGATGAAGTTAAACCATATAAATGTAAGGTTAGGAAGAGATTCATGGTGGAAAAGTTACGAGAGCCGGAATGTAGAGAAAAATTTAAGAGGGAAATGGAGGGTAAAAGGAGGAATGTGGTGATGGATGAGGAGGTGGACGAGAGTTGGAGAGCATTGAGGGACGCTCTGTGGGAGGTGTCTGAGGATGTTGTGAAAGTGAAAACAATTCATGGAAGAAAAAAGAAACAAACTCCTTGGTGGACTGAACAAGCTCAGACGGCGGTAAAGAGAAAAATGAAATGTTTTAGAAGGTGGATAAAGACGAGAGGAGTGGAGGAGAGGGAGGAATATGTGGAAGCGAGAAGAGAAGCTGAACAGATAAAAAGAAGAGAAAAGGAAAGCACATGGGAAAGGATTGGAGGAGAACTGGAGGAAGACCTTCAGGGGACGAGAAAGCTAATCTACAACATTGCAAAAAACTATAGAAAGGGCTCTGCCCCGCCATCCTATGCAATAAAAAATGAAGATGGAACATTATTAACAAGCCCGTTAGATATTAGCGAAAGGTGGAAGGAATATTTCGAAAAGCTGCTGAATATCCCGAATAACATAATAAAAGAAGAGAAACAATGGGAAGAACGACATGTGGCGTTGGAAGAGCGGGGGGATTGGCAGATTGTACCTGAGGAGGTGGAACAAGCGATGAGAAAGATGAAAACGGTAAGGCAGCAGGCGAGGATATGC
>JABUQX010049304.1:42500-46118 GCA_015478945.1 Trachelipus rathkii | reverse complement strand
AGAGAGAATTTATGAAAAATTGTGAAAAGGTGACAGATGTAAATTAACGGTTGCAATCTGTGTTTAATTAGGTAGATTAAACGAACGGAATATTTTATTGAAAATTTTGTATATATATAATATATATATAATGTATATGTGTGTGTGGTGTGTGGGTGTGCGTGTGTTGGGTTGGTGTGCGGGACGCACATAGGCCGTGTAGGTATGAGAAATTTATAACGCACAAAGATTTTTTTAAAACTAAACAGACACACAGACGAAAGGTAAGTTTATGCAAATTGGAAATTGTGAGGGAAAATTACCGAATAGAAATTATGGTTTTATTTATTATTTATTATTATTATTATTATTATTATTATTATTATTATTATTATTATTATTATTATTATTATTATTATTATTATTATTATTCATTATTATTATTAATTATTATTATTTATTACGTTGCCTATTTATTATTAAGTTTCATGTGTTATTTTTATTTAGTTATCTGTGAGTGCTGGATGGCACGTGAAAGTTAAATAGTATATTTGTGTAGTATGGTTGTTGTTAGAAAATGTATGTGGTTTTATTTTAGTAATACCGATAGGTATTAATTTTATATTAATTATTATATTATTATTATTATTATTATTATTAATTATTTATTATTATTATTATTATTATTATTATTATTTTATTATTAACGGTGTTAGGATAATTTGTTGTTACTAATTCGATTTAGGGAAATGATGACTTTATAATACAAATTTATATTGTCATTTCTCAGGGTGCTGATTGCGGGACCAAATCCAAAGGACAATCGTGTAGCTAAGTTAGCCCTTTTAGGCTCAAATCTAACCTGAAGTGTCGAGGGCAGGGTGACGGTGTCATCTGCCGCGTTTGTCTCACCCATCGCACTCCATCTGGAAATAACAATTTGGATCGTGCTGTTGGGGCTGAGTCGATCAATATAGCATAAGCGAGCTGTGCTTGGTGCTCGTAAGAAAATAAATACTTACTGGTAGGATTGCTCAAAGCAGAATTTCCCGATCAAGAAAACTAACTTTCGGCAAATTTGATAAGGTTTGCTTAAAGGAGCGTATCGTTGCCGCAAATTGTATAAAAATTTCTGACATTAAAATTGTAATTGTGAATATTTTCCGGAGAATTTAATATTGCACATAAATAAAGAATATTTGGGTACATATATTTCCTAGTAATGTAGGGTTATAATAGGTTATATGTATAAATTTAGTAATGGGTAATATATAGGATAATATGCCTATATCTGGTAATAGGCTTACAAATAGGATTGACATAAATATGAAATATGAGTATTTATTTTATTATATCAAAAATTGCATCCTGCGTATTACTTGAGTCCTTTTCTTTCTCATTTAGTGTTGTCAGGAATAAACCTTCTCCAAAGAGAATCCTGGGACCTCGCGTAAAGGCTCTAAATAAATAAAACAAACGAAATCAATTAACAAGAACAAGACGATAACAATATATATATAATCGAAATTGCAAAATTACATTATTCCCAAAAACTCACATGATAAAGATTCCAAATAATATTTTATATTTTATATGCATTTAATCAAATGTGGAAAACATCCTCAACATCCTCATTTTTTAAAAGAAGATGCGGATGCGGATGCGGATGTGCCGTTAAGTGAGAATGTTGATGCGGATGCGGATGTCAATTTAGGTGCGGATGTTCCGCAAATGCGGATTTCGAATGTCAATGTCCATACACTAATAACCTATATTGATATAGTATATATATATATATATATCTTATACCTTCTATCACTATATAATATATAAATATATATATATATATATATATATATATATACTATATAATATATTATGGGCCGTCGTCAGGGGGGCACGGGGGGCAGCTACCCCTTAGAATCAACCTAATAGAGTCTACCTGCGATTTTTTTTGATCCAACGTCGTTTCCGTGTGCCTGTTTAAGTACGTTTACCGGAATGGGTATCCTACTACTATATATATATAATATACTATATATATATATATATATATATATATATATATATAATATATATATACTATATATAATATATATATATATATATATATATATATATATATAAATATATATAATATATATTATATATAAATATATATTATATATATATATATAATAATATATATATAAATATAATATATATATATATATATATATATATAATAATATATTATATATACATATTAATATATATACATATATAATATATAATATATATATATATATATATATATATATAATACTACTATATATATATATAATAACTATTATATATTATACCTATATATATAATATACGAGTATATGGCGAAGGCTAGTTTGCAATCGTAATTTTCTCACATTTCTCTTGACGATAACGAGGTCTCTCACTCATTTTATAATGCTCTTTTAATTGTAGATAAGAACTGTGTTGTTATTCTATCTATGCTTTTTTTTTAATATTGATATGTATATATAATATCTAGATTTTGTGTTCAGTCAGGTTCTCAATTCTTTATTAAGCGTGCAAGGTTCAAAGTACGCATGAAATTATCAACTTCGTGACGCCAACTCGATAATTCACACCGCTCAGTTTTAAAGTTATTAGTTCAATTTCTATCAGATCAATGGATATTATGGAGATTCCTTGTACGTACGTTTTTTTAACTTTAAAATATTATAATACAATTTTGTGTATTTACTTCTTAAAGGTAGGAATTTTGTAACAACATGATCTTACTTGTCCATAGAGGTTACTTTAAAAAACTATTTTTTCATTACAACACAGAAATTAGTGTTTTTCCACATAGTTTGCTATACTTTTTAATTTTCTGTTAACATCTTTGAATATTAGTAAAATTATTAGCCTATGACCATATGTGGCAGGAGGTTTACGTAGACCCTATAATTTTTGAAAGATGCTACCCACTTAAAGAGGAAAATTTCAATTATGAACTGGGCTGGAGACACATTCACAAATTGTTGACAATACTTCAGCGCCTAGAGGGACATTGTTGCAGTTTTGTATTTATTTCCACCAAATTTAAAATTTGGTCAGAGGAGTCCTAGGCTGTTTAATCAATAAGAACCTTTCACTAAATATAAAGATGTTCAAGCGGTTTGTAAGGGACATTACAAACACAAAGTGGCATAAAACTGCTGTTGAAGCTGCAAGATTGTTCCTACAGGAAGTGCCAGTAGACTCCAAATAATCAGTATTCTAAGAAAATCATAAAAGAAACTAAAAAAAATATTATCCTCATAATTTCACGTGTGACATTCTGGTACGCGTGATTTACCGCTTCGGGTGAGCATCATGATGAGGGAGTGCTGCAAAATTTGTGCCGCTTACGAATAGATGCAAAGGAGACACAGTCATTGAAAAAACCATTTGAAAAGGGACAGATAGAATGCGCACATACCAATCAGTTCAGAATCAGAATGAGATCATTTCTCTATGTGGTACTACTATTAAGGAAAGCATCGTTAATAAGGTAAAGGAAGCGTGTGCGTATAGCTACTAGCAGATGAAACAGCTGATATTTCTGGAAATGAATAATTATCATAGGGTTTCCACTATTTTGACAACGAGTCCGATG
>JABUQX010049304.1:35000-37500 GCA_015478945.1 Trachelipus rathkii | reverse complement strand
ACATATATATGAATATATATATATATATAATATATAATATATATAATTAATATATATATATATATATATATATAATATATCTATATATAATATATATATATATTATATAATATATAGTATATAATTAATAATATATATATAATAAATATATATATATATATTATATAATATATTATATATATATATATATATATATATATATATATATATATATAAATATATAAGTATATATATTAATAATATATAGTATATATAATATATGAAACGACAGTGACGAGTCGCATGGAGTCGTGAGGCAAAGGGTCAGGGTTCGATCCTAGGTAGTAATTTACCTAGAGAAGTTCCCCTTCTTGAATAGGGCTATGCCGTGAGGTGTGAACTTTTTAATATAATAAAAATATATATAATATATATATATCTATATATTATATAATATATATATATAATATAATTAAATAATATATAATTAATATATATATTAATATATATATATATATAATATAGTAGTATATATATATTATATAAAAGAATCACAGAATATATGATTTCTCTATTAATTATGTTTTTAGAATTCTTTGATTAAAAAATACGGCACTAATTTCTATAGGCTCACTTATGAAAAAAAATGAAAAGGAAATAGTTTAAGAAATATGAGAGGAGCACTACCTCACTATCACGGATAAACACAAAATTTCAACTGATGATCATTGACATTACCATTACAACGTAATTTAAAATCATGTTCAAATATGAGTTTGGCAGGCAAATATATATTGAATATGAGAGTCAACGCTACAAAAAAAAAAATGCATAAAATTACGAAATTTGTTACATACTCTTTATATCTTGCCAGATTTAACAAATTTCTGGAAATAAAATGAATTTTTAGTTATCATTAAGTAAATTCGTAATAAATAGGCTTACCTAGCCCAGTTAAAATATAAAATCACACAAAAAAGTAGCCCGTAGCGATGCGCCACTTATAATCATCCAATGCGCCACATTTGGCGCATGCGCCAAGGGTTGGCCACCCCTGGACTAGTCGGTACTCGGTAATGTTAACTGTGATCCGCCTCGGGTGTCCTGTTCCGGTATTATAGATTTCTGCAATGATTATCTTCGTCACATGACACTGGAAACACTCACAGAGCTAACACGTAAATCAGGATCAGCTAGTCTCGGTGGACTCTGCAAAGTCTTTAATAGTCTCAGAATAAATAAATAAATTATAAAATATTGCATGAAAAAAGGAAAATAAAACTACGATAGCTATTTTTAATTCCTTTCCTTTTAACTTATCATCTAATGCACCTAAAAAGACTAACTGATTGATATGCTCAGAAGTCAATCTATTCCTTTTATTTGAGCAAACATTGTTTAATAATGATACTGTTCGTTATGACGAGACTGACGTCGCATTTACAGTAAGATATTTCATTGCTAACATAAACATAGCAGGGAAAGCATTTTTATTATCATTCCAAAATTTTATTGGGTCGCATTATCCACTTGATCACTGAATAACTGAATAGTGATTAGTGAATATTCAGAAGACAATTTGGACAATTTGACTATGTGCCATATAGTATGTGGTATGTGCCATGTCGATCCCCCCCTCTCTCTCTCTATTTTTGGTTCCCGAAAAGACGAAAAATCTAAAACCCCAATTTTTCGGTTTATTTTATACACGACATTGGGGGGCAAACGAAGAACGAAATATGGGGGAAAAAGAAAGTTTCATCACTTCAGGGTGTCGGGTGAGGGGGATAAGATTTTATTTTTTTTCGGGCTTTAAAAATTTTTTTTTAAAAAAGAAATAATTTGATTCGATATTGAAGAAAAAATAGTCGAAATATCGAATATATCGGCCTAAGAAAATATGGCCCAAAAATACGATATATTCGAGCTAGAGAGATCTCGATTTCGTATAATAAGGTGCGGGATAATTTTGGCCCATGGGCGGGGGACCCTGAGACGTGCCCACTACCACTCATCTTCAAGGATTGAGGCTGAGGTGTGCAGCATACAGAAAAGTAGCAGAAGAACATGACATAATGCGGATAGAAAGTCGCCATCCCCTACCGCCCCCTTTATCCCCTTAAGCGAGAACTCGTCGCGTTCAGAAAAAATCCACCCTAGGGCTTCCCGAGACTGCGACAGACTCTCGCGTACTATCTCGTATTATAGGGTTCGTCCTTGGACAGGCGCCCACAAACATAAACGCCTCACAAACCCGCATTCACTCTATTATACACCTTTCGGCCAAACTCACATTCTTCCCTGCAGGCATTCCTTTACTGGCTTAATCATTTCTCTTGGTAGACCATCCGGTCGATTCCCAGCAAACTCAACACTATACATCCGCTTAACCAAGCGAACTATCATCCATTATTCCATATGATAAAATCCCTCAACGTAACTCTCTTATTCTCACATTTACGCTTTCTTGCACCACACAACCACCCTAATCATTCATTTCCCATTTTAATCATACTTCGCT
>JABUQX010049304.1:0-30000 GCA_015478945.1 Trachelipus rathkii | reverse complement strand
GGCAATTCACTTTTTATATTGATTGCCCTGGTCCACAAATAATAAGACCATCACAAGATAGTAAGTGATGTCTGTCTTAACTTCTCCGCCCGGATACACTCTAAATAACGACGAAAACGTCACCCAATCATAAAATGCAATTAAGGCACTTCCAGAAACTGAGTTTAGTTCTCATACGTCTCCCTCCTTCTAGCCAAATCGTACCGCTCGCACCTCATGTTATTATAGACGACGAGTCCTAAATTACTCTTCCCATTCTTATGGAAGATTTCCATACAATTTCGGTCCTACTGACGACCTAAATTTTTTTCCGAATGGAACTCCAATTCCCAAACTAAACGAAGAGTCAAGACACGCTTCACTCATTTCTCCAATCATGAAAATTCCTCCTATGAGTGGAGAATTCCCCAACCACTAAACTGAGATTGCAATCGTGATCGCCCGAGAGCTCACCAGAAATTTCATCAACAGGCTCACTGACAAGGTCAAGCCCCAAACTACTACAACTACGGAGGAAAAACGACGAGCATCTGACCCTCCCATGCCTTCCCCCCCTGAGAAAATTTGAAATCTCCTTCGACAATTCGGAAGCCACGGGATCATTTTTTGAAAAGAGTGACCAGAGCAAGTCCAATTCTGACTCCCTCCAACAAAACAGTGATTTCCCTAGTGTTTCTCATCCTACATTTTCTCCTCCACATCCTTCCTCCTTTAATAAGTGCATTAAAGTTTGTGACGACTAACCCTCCGAGTCTAGTGAAAAATTTAAAGAAAAGCTTAATGTTAATTTAGATAAAGTAAAAATAAATAGGCATAATATTGCATTTTTTAAATTAGGTAAATTTGATAAAAATAATCACACCCTAAAAGATGAGAATGTTTCTCATACAAACACTACGTTAGGTATACTAAATATAAAGGATATGCCGGATATTGCGAAAGCATGGATCGAGGGTCCTAGTAACTTTAGCAATATCCGAGGTTGTGCCAATGTTCACGTTGACACTAACTCATTTAGCTTACAAAACACCTTTAGCACAGGTACACAAGTGAATGTCAAAAAATACAAACTAAATATTTTGAAAATGCTGTAAATAAATGGGAAAACGGTGGTAGCACCCACATTTATCCGTCAACAACTTTTGGTAGTTGGGCTAATGACCGATTAGTCCAACACGCAAATGTAAAAAGAAAATTTTTACAGAATGATGTACTAAATGATAATTTTAAGGAAAAACAGAGGGTTAACACTAATCCTAACACTTGTTCTTTTACATAAAACATATGTATATTAAATGAATCTTTTCCTACACCATCTCCTCTCACACATTTATTAGATAGTACTCCTACTATGCTTACTTTACCTCCGCAACCTATGCCTAACACTCTACCTACTCCTACCATTTTACCTACCTATGCCTAACATTCTACCTACTCCTACAAATATGCCTCACCCTATGCCTATTACTCTGCCTACTTCACCGATATAACTAACCCTATGCCTAACAATCTATCTACTCCTACCGATATGACTAACACTATTATTAACATTCTACCTACTCCTACTACCATGCCAAACGCTATGTTTACCACTATAGCTACTTCTACCAATAGACCTAATACTATGTTTACTACTATAACTACTCCGAACACTAGGTCTAACATTCTACCTACTCCTACCACTATGGCTAACGCTATGTTTACCACTATAACAACTCCTACCACTAGACCTAATACTATGTTTACTACTATAACTACTAACACTAGGTCTAACATTCTATCTACTCCTAACACTATGCCTAACTGCATGCTTACTACTGTAACTACGCCTATCAATTCTCAAAATGCTATACCTACGTCTAACAATTTCCAAAATACTATACCCACGCCTAACAATTCTCAAAATGCTATACCTATGCCTAGCAATTTACAAAATACTATACCTACTCCTAACAGTTCTCAAAATGCTATACCTATGCCTAACAATTTCTAAAATGCTATAAATACGCCTAACAATTTGCAAAATACTACCTATGCTTAAACATTTCCAAAGAACTATACCTAACCATTTTCCAAATACTATGCCAAACCACATACCTATGCCTAACCATTTTCAAAGTACTATACCTAACCACATGCCAAACACTATGCCTAACCACCAACCTACGCCTAACATTAGTAGTTATTCAACTCCTTATCCTAACAATCCTCCTCTTACTGCTGACCTACTAAATCTTTTTGATCCTATTACTAAACCTAAGGAACCCATGCATCCGGTGCAGGATACAATAATTTCCGATTCTATGCTTACTGCAGATCTAATTAACTTTTTCGATCCTAATACTGTCTCTACTACACACACTACTTCTAAGACAGACAACATGCATTTTTCTAACCCTATGGATCCTTAAGAACCTCTCTTGCTCCAGTGCATGAAAGAACTAACCCCCTTAATACGATAAGTTTACTAACAGCATCCGCTAAACCAGTGTCAAATAGTGCACTCCTTACGAACTTGATGCAACAACTGGCATCATCCGTGATTTTGACGAACGATGAGAAAATTACTTTCAATTATACCATGCCCCCAACTCCATTAACGAACTTAAACTCTGTCCATGAGATACCATTCCCACTTTCTACTACTACTCCTCCTACTACTATTACTAATCCTTCCTATCAAAGTTCTCAACCTATGCTGATTTAACCCCAAGATATTACTCTATCTTCAGCTTTTACTAATGACCAAAAAGCAAATTCCTTAATAGGACCCGCGTACATTTTAAAAACAAGTATAAATTACAAAAACTATATATTACAAGACAGATAACTGATTTTAGATTTGGGTAGTAACAGTAGTCTTTGCCGGTACTCTTTCATTTTCAAAATGGAAGAGACATTTAACATAAACATATCTTTAAAACCCACAGAAATTACACTACGTTCTATCATAGGTTCAGAATTTAACCAAATGGGTACGATAATTTTTGACTTAATTTTACACGGGGAAAATATACCAGTTAACTTTATAGTCATATGTGACAATCTTTGTGGTTTTAGTACACCTTTCTTACTAGGTACAAATTTCCTAAATAATCCAAGAATTAACTTACAAACAAAACAAAACACCATTGAGGTAACAACAAATAACCATACTATTTCTATACCCCTTACCCACCAATACTCCACCAAAAAGAAATCTCCCAACATACATTCTAAACATTCAGAGGTAAACCATACAGAGGCTAATCCTCTCTACTCCAACGATATTTCTACACCTAACAATCTTGTAATAAATACTGACATTTCCCATAATTTATCCACTTTAGAAGACACAGAAATAGCTCTTTATTCAAAATGCACACTTTCTGTTGAAGCTTCTTCCCCCGCTCATACTTCTCCTCCTGATAATTTTATTTTATCTACAAAGAACACTTATATCAAAAACTTTCTTTTTGCGGGAAGTGTGCTAAGTTCTGCCTCCGACGGCCAAGTCCTCTTGGACATAATCAATATGAGCGCTTCTTCTCAATTCCTTTCTCAAAACACCGTCTTAACCAGGGCTAACCCTATTATAGTTCTAAACGAACCCCTCCAAACGTCAAATGTTAATTTGGTCATCTCTTCCAAAGGCTTAACTCCAAATCAACTTAGAAATACTTAAAAAAAAAACCGTCCCGGAATCTTTCAAAGATAATGAAGATTGATGTACTACAATACAAGATCCGGATCAATTAGAAAACTTAATTGATCTGTTGATGACTTACATAGATGTAATAGCTTTAGAAGATGACGAAGTCCCCGTCTGTCCGTTAACTAAATTTTCGATACAACTTAAAGAAAACACCCCAAAGGTACTTTACTGCCCACAGTACCGCCTCCCCCATAAATACTTGACCCAGATAGACGATTGGGTCAAGTTCGCCCAACAAAAAGGATACATCCGTCCTATTAGTTGTCCCCATTTGAGCCCTCTGATCGTTATCCAAAAGAAGAATTCCTCAACTCCAAGAATCGTTGCCGATTACAGGCACATTAACGCACATACCATGCTGGACCGCTTCCCCCTGCCTTATATAAATGACATCCTCTCTACGCTGGGAAAATCCAAAATTTTCAGCAGTCTCGATCTTCTCGAAGCCTACCATTGGCTTAAAATCGAGGAAGAGACACAACCGCTACTAGCCTTCCACACTCCGCGAGGTCAGTATGCAACAACAAGACTCAATTTCGGATTGTCCAAAGGACCACCCGTCTTCGCAAGAACGATGTAAATGGTGTTGTCTCACCTCCAGAACATTTTGGTAAGTTAGAAAAGGCTTTCCAATCTTTTCAAAGGAATAAGATGGAAATCAAACTTGCTAAATATAAGTTTCTCCGGAACAGTCTCCTTTTCTGAGTTTTAAAATTTCCCAAGACGGAATCTCACCTTACCCCATAAAACTTCAGACTCTTACTACATTCAAACATCCCGACTAACGTAGCAGAAACTAGGTATCTACTAGGTTTTCTGAACTACTTTAATCATTTGATAGATTCCTACTTAGTCCTTGCCAAGCCTATAACAAATCTACTACAAAAGAATGCAACATTTTTCTGGGGCAAAAGAATGCAACATTTTTCTGGGGACCCGAGCAACAAAGAGCTTTTCTTACCTTAAAAGATAAGTTATTACTCCAACCCCAATTAAGATTCCCTGATTACTCCAAGGAATTCTATATCAACACTGATGCCTCTAACCTAGGGCTTGGTGCTGTACTATACCAATTAGACGAGAACGGCACAGAGAAGCCATTATCCTTCATTTCCAGAGCACTAAACAAATGCGAGGCTAATTACAAAATTATTGAACAAGAAGCATTGGCAATAGTCTTTACGTTGCAAAAATTCTAGAATACGGTGTTCGATTATCCGCTTACAATCATCAAGGATAACCAACCGTTAATTTATCTCATACGCCACAAGCAACTTAGCGAACGTTTAGAAAGACGGAATTTATTCATAGCGCATTTTAACCCAACAATCATTTACAAATAAGGCTAACTAAATAATATTCCTGACTATTTAAGTAGAAATCCTCCTACTTGCTCCTTACTGGAACTATCCCTTTGGCAAAAGAAAATATAGTAAATGAACAAAAGATATGTAAACGTCTTAAAACTCTCCATGAATATGCAAAACCCATAATTTCTCATAACAAACAGCTTTCTGAACAAGACACTCTTGCTGACAATTACCCCCATGTTTTAATCGATGACATTCTACATTATGCTACACAGGCTGGACGTTTCTTATTCAAGTCCCAGACAGACACATTAATCCACTCCGTCATCGAAAACTCCCATGCCTCCCTAGCAGCGGGACACTGCGAAACGCTGAGAACCGAATTTCGAATTCGAGAGAGATACATCTTTCCCAAATTACACACACTGTTACTCGTTGAAATTACTGTACTACATGTCCCTCCTGCATAAAGAAATACTCCCAAAGACGCCCCATAAAGCATACCCCCTATGAAACCTTTTTCAGAGTCCCTTAGAAAATTAGGACCTTTACCACAATGCAAAAGTTACCAATTAAATATATCCTTGTGAAGAAAAAGACTCTCTTACTAGGTATGTTGAACTTGTCCCCCTAAAAACAACCATATAACCCCCCAAAAGAGGGAAGACATTGCACAGGCTATCCTAGAAAGGATAATCTGTCCCAACTTTTTAAAGAGATATGTGCCCAAAGGCGCATTAAGGCCGTAAACATAGTTGTGCGACACGCCCAGAGTAATGCATTGGTGAAAAAGAAAATCGTAAGATAAGCAATTATCTACACACTATGTCAATACCAATTATAACGACTGTGGTCAATACATTCCATTCACACAAACTGCCATAAACACAACCTACTATTCCGCCTTTGGTTAGTTCCCACACTTGTCTCCTTTACACTTAAATAAAAGACTCCATTGAGATCTTCCAAACTATCCTCCCCTTTTAACTTCTACACAGCCACCGTAAACACATCAGTGATTATATTGATGAAAATAGTCGAGCGAGCCACTTAATTAGGGACCAAATTCTAGAACATTTACAAGCAGAAACAAAAAAGCGAATCCAAAACAACTACCAAAATCTTGTACTATCCAAATGAAAATAGGCGATTTAGTTCACATCTTGAACGTCCTAAAGCCTAAACAATCCCCCAAACTTGCCCAGAAATGGACAGGTCCTTATAGAATCCAACAGTTTGTTCCTTATAACAAACTGTTACTCCAATGTCTCGACTCTTCGAAATCTTTCATTGTCCACAGGGATAATGTGAAAATATCGAAAGTTACAGACAATTTCCAACCTCTTTCCCAAACACAATTACATTCAAAAACATGATCACCCCCAAAACAAATACAACATATTACAATTCCCCAACAAACCATACAAAACATACCACATACTATACACAATATACCAAACACAATATTCCCAACACAAACCCAACAACGACCACAAAGTCAACCACCAACTACACCAACAACTCCTTTACACATCCCTTTCCCACACAGAAAAATTTACAACATTAGACAGTTATTCCACAGAAGATATCGCATCCACCAGAACAAATTTTCTCCAACACCTACAGATCTTCGTTGCTACAAAAGACAACAAATACCCACCGGGTCAAGGAACCCACTTGCCGTAAATCATGAAGCATCCTATCATCTGCACATATAAAATCCACCCTTACAAAGATATTTCCAAATCTTACCATCACCTCCAAAATTACCCAATGTACATAGACTTACATCACCACCACCACCACCACCACCACCACCACTCCTTCCTAGATTTTCCTTAAATGACCCTCCAACCTCACTCCCTAGAGTACTCTCAATGAAACCAGTGTCCAACTACAACACTAACTCCTTTAGCTGAATATCTCCCCACCATCCAGACACCAGGAATAAAGTAAATCCGAATTACCTCTAAGCATCAGAAACCCTGGATCAGCCCCATTTACCCCATGCAAATTACCGAAGCAGACAAACAACCGCGACTATATGACAACCAAGGACCAAAGAGAAATCTTTTACCTCTAAACAAAACATTCCTGCAGGTACGAGGTCATCCACCTCCCAAAACCCCCACCAACTAAAAATTTTCTCCCCTTTTGATGCTCCCCCAGGAAAACATCACAATATTTTGGAAACTACGTGAACATAAAAACATCTTTGAAACAAACACCTCAAAAACATTATTTTTAAGAAAGATGTTTAACATTCTATCTTAAATATTAACAACATAAGTTATATACAGTATCTTTATTTAATTTACTAATCTTCTGATGAGGCTTCTAAAGAAACTAGGATAAGATAGAGTACAAATTTTGGTGTGGGTGTTAAGACTGAACAACATAATTTGCTAGGTCCCAGGAAATGGAAAAAATGATATAAATAGCTAGGAAAAGACTGAAATTCATGAGGAAGTAAAGGATTGTTAAGTGTTGTTGGGTGACCTACCTAAGAAAGTGTCTAAAAATGGCTTAACAGAAATCTGCCTCAAAGATTCTTGGAGGATAGGCATTCAAATAAATTATCATAGTTATGATCATGATCGGCTGGTAACATTATAATGTTTAATCTGAGGGTGTATGTTATTAATGTAAGTAAGATATATCAGTAGGATTAGTGTTAATAGGGATGGCAGCAAAGACCTTTTAACCACAAAAGCCAGACAGAATTAGAGAAAAGAGACTGTTGTACTGGCTGGAAGAATATCTGCTACTATCCTAATTGAGATAGACGCTCTAGTATGTTCCTATGAAGATGTTTAGTGATGTAAGATACTAGCGGATCCGAAGGGGGGGCAAACCCATTGATTAAGCTGAGTTTTTGTTTTGAAGAATGTGTTTACTGAAATGAAAGGAAGTTACTGTAAAATCGTTGTTTAAAAGAGAAAGGAGAAATTTTGTTGTTTAATGAGTGGAAAGAGAAGGAGATAGATAGATAGTTTTTATGTGATTTATGTTATTTTTTTCTTGTTTATATTTCTTTCTTGTCTAATCCGTCCTCCAGTAAAGGAAATGGGAGTGCCGAAGCGGGAACAGGGTACAGTATTGTAAAAAGTGATGAAAAAGCACGAGCTATACCCGACCAAAGCTTATGTGTATTAGTGCTTAATGATTTTTTGTTTTTGAAAATGAAGTCATTCAGGGTTGTAAAGTCTATGGTGACAGCAACATAAAGCAAATGACCCTTTACGTTAAAGGGTTTTTGATGTAGAAGTGTTAGCAATACCATTTTTGGAAAGTTTGATGGGGAAAAGAAAGTAGTAATTCAATATTTAGATGATGATAATATAGGTCTAGAGAGGAGTGTGTTATGTTATGTGTTTTCGTTAGGGTGAATACCGTAATAAGAAATTGTATGAGAGTTTAGGTCGAGGTTAGATTTTTGAGAGCTCTGTTTAATAGTGTTAGTTAAGGTTGCATTTTGGTGATCGAATTTAGATCAGTAGAAACTGTCTCTTTAAGATTTATTATTTGGCAAATATCAAATTCTCTTTAGAAATCGAGTTTTTTAATCCGGTTTTTTTATGTAAGGATAGGTTGGCTTAAATAGTTTATTAGTCTGTTCACTCAAGTGAAGTGAGTATACATTTGTTAATGTAGTCAACTGTAATTTAGAATAACTATGTTATTTCCTTTATCTGATATTAACAGGAGTAATGATTAATTATAATTATTTATATATTATTGGTGGGGAAATATTAATGTATGAGGGCCAGAGTGTGAAAATTTATGTTACCGACACTTATTGAGATGGTAAAAACTTAGCAAATATTGGAAAGTTTAGGCAGTCCTTTTTAGCTGAAGTCGTATCAATTTTTGATGGTGGATGTTGGTTTTCTTTCTATCGTATTCGTATTAATCTCTTCTCCAAAAGAGCCAAAATCAATAAGAAAGATTTTCACAAAAGGATCGGCTTGTGTTTGTAACGTAAAAAGATTTAGTGGAAGCACATTAGCATAAAAGAAGTTTCGTGATCTTTTGATAAGTTGAATCTAGACTTTATTAATTAATGATATCGGTTGGATTGTGAGATGATCTCGTTGATAGTCCATTTACTGTTGTAGAAGATATTGTTAAATTTCTTGTCCAGGTTTAATTTTTACTCTTCTTGAACAAATATAACATACGTATGCACTTTTTGTGGGATTGTGTGAATGTTTAAATTTTAATTTAGTGATCACAAAATTTTTTTCTAAAAAGTTGAATAAATTTCATAATATTATAAACCAAAAGCTTGAAAATCCCTTTAAACAATTTAGTAACAAGTCCTTTACTGAAGGCAATTTTGAATTTCCAAGTGGTTATATGATCAAATTTTATATTTTTTAGCAAGTTGCCTGAAAACAACAACAATTCTGATTAAATGAAGGGCCATTCGAAAACTGGCTGAAAAGCCAATATGGTATATAAAATGTTTACTTAATAAAAAAAGATATCTTTATAATATTTCTAAATTTCTCGTCCGTTACCTTGAACCTCTCAAGTCCGTGTAAAATCTGATCTCTTTAAGGCATTATTTACTATAAATTTATAATAACTACGCGTCTTATAAGCTTTTCTAAAATGTTTATTGAAAAATATGCTCTATAACTAATCTCTCCTTTTCTTCTACATTTATTGACATTAGATACATTAGGAAAAAAAAATAGAAAGATAGCAAATGATAATCACCAAACAAACCACTGTGATCTCAGGTAGTTAAACATTATAGTAAAAGTTTCAACTAACTTATTAGAGAAATGTGACTGACACTTTGCCTTGAAAGAAACTTAGTCTAATATTCCACGAAATAACCTTAATACCTAATTAGTGTTTTTTCAATGGACTACGATCCTTTCAGCCATATAACATTATTTCTAGGCACTTTGCTCAATAAACTTAAAATCTTGATCTAATCTATTTATTACTATATATATATTCATAGATATATATATTTCCATTATCTTATAAATTTATATATATATATAATCATATAATATATCCTACATACATATATATATATATAGTAGATATTAATAATATTAATACTAAATAATAATAGTATATTATTATTATATATAACTATAATAATACAATAATTTTATATTATTATAATATAATATTATTTATGAACAATAATAACTTTATTGTGATAACACATATTTGAAATATAATATTACTTATTAATATATTAATATAAGAAAATACTTATAAGTATTTATATATATATATTATAATAAAAATATATTATTTGCTGATAGTAAAAATATATTATATACTATAATATATAATATAATATATACTATATATAAAATCCCGAGCATAATTATTATCTTTATTTATATAATATAATATTAATAAATATAATTATAGTTATAGTAACTTCATTATATTATATATATATAATAGGTATATCATATTATATATTATAATTATACTATATAATATATATATTATTATATATATATATATAATATGGAATATATCCATTCACTGACTATCTCTTCGGTATACCTTTTATATTAAATTATATATACTACATCATCATTGATATTATATAATATAAGCTAAAATACTAAGTTTCTATACTATATATACTATATAATGAAACATATATATATAATCTGGATTATATATTATAAACTAATTATATATATATATGGTATAAATAATTATATATATATATATATTAGTATATATATAAATATATATATTTAAGGTATATAATTTGTATATAATATATATATATATAGTATATATATATATATAGTATAATATATTTTTAATTTTTTTATTTATTTTTTTTTTATATATATGTAAAAATATATATATAATAATATATATATATAAAATTATATATAAATATATATATGTATATATATATATATATTATATATATATAATATATATATATATATATAATTTAACATATATATATATATATATATATATTATATATATATATATATAATAATATATGTATATATAAAGTATATATGTATATATATAAATATATATATGTATAATATAAATATTAAATATATATATTATATATATATATATATATATAAAATAGTATTATATTATATATATATATATAATAATTATATAATATATATATATATATATATATATATATATATATATATATATCCTCCAATCAAAAATAAATCAATTCTTAACCACGCGATAGATTTATAAAAATGTAATAAAATTTTCAATTAAGAAAATGAACACTTGCACTTAATTAAATACATTATTATGAAATAATTTCAGATTTAAACAAAGGAATCAAATCCGAGAAAAGTCTCTGTTGTATAAAAAAGACGAATTTGTGCCGCAGAGTTCTAACGCTGCGAAGAATACCAACCTTTCGAGTTTATTGTTAATGTTATTAATATAATACGCATTTCAATTTACCACATACAATATACAGCAATGTTATTACAAAAATAAATACAGTTGAAGATTCGCAATCAAAATTTATGAGGTCAGATAAATATTATAATGGGGATGGGATAAACTCTTCGATTAAACCTATACTGTATTACCCTAATGTATGAGTTACTAATAAAATGTTCAATAAATATTCTTATCTCAAAGTCTCCTATTTATTTGCTTTACGGCTTCAAGGTCACAAGTCAAGGGTTGAGCTCAATAGATAAGAAATATCAAACCGAGAGAAAAATAATAATTGCGATTAAATAAATAAAAAGTTTCTCTTTTATCCTTTTAAACTTTTCGAATACTCGAAATATTTTGCTTCTGAAGACATCGTTAAAAGATGAAATTCTTTCTATTGTTTTTTATCTTTTTTTAATAAATAATCTCTCTAACATTCATTCTAGTTTTGTTCTTTTTTTTTGCTTTTATCTGTGTTCTTCTATCTTTCTTATCTTTTTTCTTTTCTTATCCTTCTTCTTCTCTTCTCTATCTCTATCTTGCTTCTTCTTTCTTCTTCTTCTTTCTTTTTATATTCTTTTTGTTGTTTTTCTTTTCTTTTTAATTTTCCTTTTATCTTTTCTTTTCTTTTTCTTTACTGTTCTTTCTTTTTTCTTTTTTTCAATTTTCTTTTTTCTTTTTTGGTCTGTACTTGTCTTGTTGTCCTACTTTTGACAGTCACAGACAGCATTATACATATCTCTCCTTTTTTTCATTTTTTTTCTATTATGTTACCTTGCCGAACGAGTGGGAGTTTACTCTATTCGTATTTCATGTTGTTCTCTCTTTTTCATTGTTTTTTTCTTTTTTCTCTTCTTTGTTTTTCTTCTGTTTTGTCTCTTTATTATTATAAAGAAGACGTGGTTTTTCGCTGCTCTCTGATTTAAAATCACAGTATCGCACGCTTATGTTTTCTTTCAGCTTCTATAGGCTGTTCATGTATGATGTGCGTTTTTTTTACAAAATCTCTTTTCATATTCAGATAACTTCAATATTTTTTCTTACTATTTACGTGAGCTAATGGGTGATAGGTTGACCAATATATAATATATATGTAACGATCCTATATAATATAAATATAAGTAAATATATAGAAATTCCATTTTAGGTTTTTATACTATTATATAATTGTATATTAATATTTGACATTAAAAATTGTAAAATAGATAGTGACTAAATAATATTTGTAAAATTAATTATATATATGGATACATAAGATTTGATGTAATATATAATATATATTTTATATAGTTTTAATAGCGGAACTGAAAATATTTTATGGTATATTGGTAGCTAGATAGCCCGGAGACATAGTTTGATGGAAGTGGGAAGGATACGTCTAATTATATCATATATAAATTTTGTTATAAATAAGTATATTCACTTAAATATATATATAGGATATATAATTTATCGAGAATATAAGTGTATTTTTATTATATATGTGAATATAGTTTCAGTTCATATACTAAATATATATATATATATAAGTAAACAAAAAAAAACAGTTACGTTAAAAAGAAAAAACTTGCCTCCTCTGGGTCGAACCACCGCATGGTTGCAGCTGAGAACAGTAACATACTCGAAGCTTACCGAGTATCCTTTTTTTAATTTATGCAGTAATTCGTCACATTCCGAAAAAGTTTGAGTTCATAATGAAACAACGTTTAATAAAGAGAGAAAAGACGATATCACCAGGTTGTCACTCTGTCCTTCCCTCCTTTTCAAGACCTTATTAAGAGAGTTATGCTATCATGCACAATAACCGAAAATTAATAAATTAACAAACAAAAAAAAACAATTATGGAAGATAAAGAAAATTAAGACTTTCCTTTGGCGTTAATCAAATTCCGTTGGTAAGGCTTCTGACATGTTTGAGTGCTTCTTTTCTTTTTTACCTTAAACTTTTATTATTTGTGGTTTGTAATTGCAAATGTCTCTGTGCGTTTAAATAACTTAAAAAATATATAGAAGGGGGGAACGAAGGGTTTCAAAAAGGACAGGGTGAAAACATTTGATATCTGACCTATATGGCAGGCTCGATATCGCTTTAAAGTTGTTTCATATTGAATCTAAAAGACTTTTTGTGTTATTTACAGGATGGTCATAAACGGATTCGAGTATTATTGTTCTCTAGTGACAAATATTGACGGATTGGTTCAACCCCATTAGAGAAGCCGAAAGTTTTCTTTTATATTCTATCCCGGTAAACTAGTTCTTATTGTTATTTACTAATATTAATTGCGGTTATTGCAAGTGTATTATAATATAGTATATTATAATATATATATATATATATATATATATGATATATATATTATATTATATATTATATATATATATATTAATTATATATATATAATATATATATATATATATTATATATATTATATATATATATATATATATATATATAATTAATACATTAATTATAATTAATATATACATTATATATATATATATAGATAGATATTAATATATAATATATATATATATATAATAATTTTAATAAACGGTATATTTATCTATAATATAAACGTAATACTATATATATAAGATATATATATATAAAAATAATATTTACTATATATATTATGACATTTATATTTTATTTATTGAATATGCATAACTTAAAAATTATGCTGCTATAGTGCAAAAGGAAAATTTTCAAAAAAATAAAATTAATTATAGTTCTTGTAAATGATATATTATAACAAAAAAATTTGAATAAAATATAAAATAGTACAGGAAAAAAATAAAGTAATTAAAATCATTAAATTTTTTTTAGTTTTATATTTAATAATGAGAAACATCGAAAAAAAGTTAGTGTTAAAAATACTGAATGAGAATACCAAAAAAAGAAACAAGGTTTTCAGTTTTCTAAAAAACTTATTATAAAAAACTACATAATATATATATATACAACATTAGTTTATTACTATTATAACCATTATTATTATTATTTATTATATTATTTTATTTTTATTCCAGTTAATATATTATTATATTTATTATTATTTAAGTTACTTATATAATTTTTTTATTTTAATGTTAAATAGGATTTAATTTATTATTATTATTCTCAATTAATTTAATATGATATTATTATTTATATTATTATTATTGAGTTCATAAATGCTCTCAAATTAGTGATATGTATTTTCACAGTTTTCATAATAATAATAATATATAATAATAGAATAATAAAATAATAATAATAATAATAATAATAATAATATTGTCAAATTTAAATAATAATTTAAATTGAATAATATTTATAATCAGTATATACAAAATGATAATATAAAATAATAGAATCAATTTAACATAATAATGATTTAATAATAATAATTAATAAAGTAATAATAATAATAATAATTTAATTAATAAATATAATAGATGTTTTAATTAATTATAATATTATTAATAAATAGTCATTTCTTTTATTTTTATTTTATTAATTATTATATTATAAAATTATCTATTAATTAATTAATCAAAATATTTATTTCAATTTCAATTTCGCAATTTATTATTGTCATTTTTATCAATTTTTTTATTAGAAAATAATTACTAGAACTCCTTTATTATAATAAGTATAGATAAAATGTAATTATTATTAATTATTATACATTATAATATATTAATTATGTTATATAATTAAATATAATGAAATAAAATATCTAATAATTTAATATTATAATATATAATAAATTATATTTTATTAATTGATATTATTTTACTCTTTTAATCTTAATGTTAATATTCCTAATAATTAATATATTATCTGGATTAAACTATCTCAAATTATATTTCATTATTATTTTTTATTTTATTATTATATAATTGATATTTTGACTTAAATAATTATTATATAATAATTATTCATTGTATTCCAAGAGTTATTATTATTATTAATTTGTTCCTGTTATTATCTTATTCTGTCTTATTATCTTTAATCACACTTGTATTTCAATTTTATATTAATCAAAATTAAGTAAATTCTCATCTTTTTACGTATATCAATGAAACTTGAGGAGAGTTAATTATTTTTTATAAAAAATTACATTTTTAAATGAGAACGATTCACTCCTAATTTTTAAAATAAAATTTCTAAAAATAATGTTAAAGGAAGGATAATTTTTACTATAGAGTACCTTAAAAATTTGCAGAAAATGCACTGAAGAGGATTCCATAACAGGAGCAACTCTGCGAAGCAGAAAATGAAGCTCATTAATCATTGAAGTGCTCCCTCACTGGGTTATTAAGAGTGACATGGGCATTCCTTTCTTCCTTGCTTTTCTTCTTGCTTGTGATCTTCTTCTTCTATACATAGTGTGAGTAGTTGTGAGTGTCGTGAGTTGTCTTCTTCTTTCTGTTCTTACTTTCTTTCTTCTTCTTGATCTTCTTCTTACTTTGTCTGTGCGGTGTGAGAGACAATGCTGTGCATCCTTCTTTCTTTTCTAATTCGTTTCTTCCTTATCTTATAATCTTCTTCTTTATACGTCATCGGTTGCGGCGTGTACTGTGTCTTCTTCTGTCTTCACTCTTTCTTCTTCTTCTTCTTCTTCTTCTTCTTCTATTATTTTTCTATAAATTACTTTTATTTTAAAACATCTTTTTTTCTCTCTGAAATCTTTTCTTCTTACTTCTACTTGTGTTTACATTAGATTAATTAAAATTATAAATTGCTTGCCATATTAAATAAGGGGCAACCATAACGCAACCCAAAGCATTCATAGTATTACGCTAACATAAATCATGAAATATCAGAAATCGATAAGAAGAGAGTCGAACAGATAGAGGTAATCTTAGAAAGATTTTATAAAGTAAGTTATTATACTTATGTTCCAATAATCTGAGCCGAATACAAAAGTTTATTATAAATGTGTATATGTTGTGTTTAGATATACTGTATTTATATGACAAAGTTGTTGATACATTAAAATTATGAGTTATGTATATTTATATCGTTATGTATAAATTTTTATATATAATGTATGTGGTATTACTAAAATAATATAAAATAGTGACTCTTATATATACTCTTATTTATTATTTGACATAATAGTAGTATGTGTGTATTTCATAGCCGGATGTCATTGTTATTGACTGCTATGGTTAGTGTATGTCTCTTTTGTTAAAAACCATTGAGCCCCCCAAAATTTCAGGAGGAATTTACACCATGTGATGTTTTTTCCACCAATAGTGGGTGTTTCGTGACGAAAGAATCCATTAGTAATTCATATTTGCTGATTGGTTGAGTATATATTTAAAAGGTACCGGAGCGGGTAAAAGTAAATTTACAGTAGAGGCAACAACCCTAACATTGGGATCCTATACTCAATATGGACTATATAGTCCTGATATATATTGTAAGATACTTGATATAATAAACTGTTTACCGAGTATAATTATGTACTATTCCTTTATTTATAGGTATATATATATAGAACTGCGGTTATATATTTATATATATAATTATTATGATGATATAATATTATATACCCTAAGTAGTATTATATGTAAAAAAGCAACATTTAAAGCATACATATTACTTATATAAACTACAGAGCAAGAAACAAATTGGTAAATGGGTGTCTCTAATATATTGGCTCAATATATTGAGTAATAGTTGATTTATTCGTATTTCCTATTTATATATATTATATATTATATATGTCTGACTTAATATGAATATAGGTTATCTGTATAATATTTATTCTCGATTACTTATATTTAATATATCCATATAAATTTGTTATATGCAACTAGTATGTGTGATTTATATGTTATGTGCTTTGACTCATTTATATAGTGAGTTGGTATATTTATGATCTATCTGTATATACTATGATGCTAACACAAGTATAGTATATATATATTGAAACTTCTATACAGCTAGTGATAATACTCAGGAGTATACTAATTAGCTATATAGGTATATACTATATATATATATATATATAGAATATATATATATATATAATATATATAGAATATAATAATACATAATTATATTTATATATATATATATATATACCCATAGTATATATATATGAGGTTATTATTTTACCTTAAGTGTAAATACTTTATTTATACATATATATAGTTAATATATTAATATATATATTATATATATTTATAATATTAATATATATATTATATATATATATATATAATATATATATATATATATATAATATATAATAATATATATATATATATATAATAATATAGATATTATATATAAGATATATATATATATATTTATATATTAATATATAACTATATATATATATTTAATATTATATATATATAATATATTATTAATATATATATATATATAATAAACTATTATAGATATATATATATATATATAATATATATATTATTTATTAATTAAATATATAATACTAAGTGGTATGTTAACTTTTATATAACTAGTGAAGATTTATATTAGTTATAACTATAGTACGGTAATATATGGATCTATATATACCGTAATATATATACGGTATGATATATATATATATATATATATATATATAATATAATATATGTGTGTATTTATAGTATGAGGATAATATATAATATAGATATAATGTAGTAATGCTAATAATGATATATAACTATAATTATATATTATATAGATATTTTTTATAAATAATTTATTTTTATAAATATGTCTAATTTAAAAGTATGTAAAGTAGTAGATATGGGATATATAATGTATTTATCTATGTATATTGTTGTACTCGAATAGTGCTGTTCTATATATATATATTATATTATATATATATATTAATATATATTATATATCAATATATTATATAATATCCAACTAAATAAATAGATATAATAATACCTAGTGACACATTATACAAAACTATAATTATATAGATATATATATATATATAAATATAATATAATATAAATTATATATATATATAAAAAATTATATATATAAATAGTGCGTAATAACATAGTATAGATATAATAAAATATTGAGGTAATATATGTAGAAAATATGTAAGGATAATGTTATTTTTATAGAGAGACGACCAATCTATAATTGTATAATATCACTAAAAGTATTTTAGACTTAAAATTTTTTTAAAAAAAGTTCAGAATAATCTACAATTCGTGAAAGACCTGAGCATGGAGGAGTTCCTTTGATAAAAAGGCGTTGAAGTTGTTCAAAGTGCCAGAATGGGCCGAGCACACGATATTACCGGGAGACAGATAATCTTAGAAATTGATTATTGGAAGAGAAAAAGGGTCATGAATGTCTGTTTAATACCAATACCAATTGAGAGGTTTAGGGCCTAGGCAAGGAAAGCTCGCGTAAAATACCACCGAAAGCAACTTAAAGTCGAGTCACAGTAGACTAACAATAAACTAGGCTTCAATGATTTCATTGAAACAAATAAATAGGACATTAAAGTGTTAAAGAGATTGATTTTCTAACCATGAAATTTTTGTATTTTTAGGGGACGCGTCTAGAGCTGATGATTGCCGGTACATCAAGCTTTATCATAGGTTAAAAATCTTGACAATAGCGAGTGTGAGCGTGGTATACGGACGTCGTGCAAGGTGTAGAGGAAGATCAGCGTATGAGAGGTTATGGCGCCGCAAGGACGAGTAACCGGGGTTACAAGGAAACAAGTCATCTGGCAGCACGAAGTGGGTCGACAGATTTGTATTCGAAGGAGAATTTAAAGAGGAACGAAAACAAGGTTTGATGTTACTAGTGCATTTAAAGGCCGGCTGTTTGCAAAGTTGTGTTCTTATTAGTATAATAATTGAAAATTGGAATTGATACATGGAGGAAGGATGTGAATTATGATTACTTAAGGTTTGTGAAATTATTACGGATTTTATCAGTGAGAACAGGTTACTCAGGTTGCTAGGTGTAGGGAAAAAATTTACCTCGTTAAGGAATTAATATTAAGTGACTGTTTTCTTCGACACTAGATATTCAAGGTTAAGCATTCTTACATTTTTGAAATTTACACAATTTGTAATTTTATTTACAAAAGTTGAGATGTAGACATGCGGAAAGGCATTTTATTATATTTAAAGTTATTGTGCAAATTGTATATATATAAGAAAACGAAAAAGTGCGTATATTTTAACTCCTTCTTCCATATAGTGCATAGTAATTTCAAGAAGACAGCTCATAATAATAATAATCAAATTGCGAACTTGAATTTTGGTAAGAAAGAAAAAAAAACAAAATAATTAGATATCCGCAACATGGATGGATAAAACACGTGAGGTTTTTTTGTGTTAATCATGTACTCCCTAATCATAATAAATTTGCCTAAATCAACTGCTGAAGAGGGAGTCGGAGAAATAAGAATTTTTTTTTTTTTTACTTTTTTAGTTTTGGAAAATATATTGTTCGGATATTCATAGCATATTCCTTGCAAATTTTCTATACTATTATTCAAACAAACTGGAGAAGGGAAGGGAATTAGAAATAATGTAGAGAATGTATTTATTATTAAAAGAGAACGACCAACTAAATTTATTAAAACAAAGGGTAGGTGGTTTAGACTTAAATTTTTAAAAAATTCAGATCACATTTCGGAAGACAAGAACAGCACGTGATCTATTGAAAGAAGGATTGAAGTGTTTCAAAGCGTTTCAAATGGAGAGCTACAGATCAGTTAAATTATCGTGAGACACAACTGAAGAAATATTGGTAATATAGAAAAAGGGTGCAACAAAATTTTAAAAGTCAATTGATTAGGTCTACACGAAAAGATACTCTCGCTCATAACGCGAAGTCCATCACTCAATCACGGGCAAGTAGACTTAAAATAAAGAATTATCTTAAAATGATCAGCTGACATAAAGAACAGCATGATACCATGTACATAGTTATTTGTATTGTCTACGGGCGGCACGCGAAATGCTGGAAGCGGCAGTTTTTCGCGGCTACATGCTCAAGAAGGTGTCAAAGGCCATCGCGAATCCCGAACTCGTGCGAATTATGAAGGAGATCCATGAGGGGTTGCCCAGAAAGAGACGAGTAACGGGTTTACGGAAGGAAACATCCATTCTGAGCAGCGAAGTGGTCGACCGGAGATTTTGTATTCGTAATGCGCGAGGAATCCAAAGAGGCAGAAAGCAAGCGTTACGATGTAACTTAGTGGCCGAGTTTTAAAGGCCGGGCTGTTTGCAGAGTGTGTGTTGTTTTAATTAGTCGATTATAATCATTGAAATTGGGAATTGCATACACTTAGGGAACAGGTGAAATGATAATTACTTAGGTTCTATTGTGAAAAATTATTTACGGTGATTTTATCAGTGAGGAACGAGTGGTGTAATCAGGTTTCTAAGTTTAAGCGAATGAAGAGTTTACGATTCACCTTCGTATAGAAAAATTAAATATTGTGAATGCGAAATAGATTTGTATAGCTGTTAATATTTTTATTTAACATTTTGAAATTTTTGTATTATAAAGTTGAGATGGAAACTGGAAAGGCAATTTTATCATTATTTCACAACATATTTCTGAGTATGCAAAAGTATAATTAGAAAACTGAAGATGCGTCCATATATTTTGATAACTTCCTTCTCCATATTGTATTGCAAGGTTTATAAGGGTGATAATAAGGTTATAGAATTGGAAAGAAAGAAAAAAAAACAAAATAAGGTAGATTGGCAATAGAGGCCAAAGCGAAATTCTATATATATAGGTATAATATATATAATAATATATAGTTGAAATAGCGTACAATTTTTCTACTAATATAGATAATAAATAAATGTAGTAATACCAAGATAATCTACTTATTCTTTTTAACAAATTACTTTACTACCCCCGAAATATATATATAGGTTATCTGTATCATGATATATATATAATATATATATATATATATATATATTATAGTATATATATATATATATATATAGTCGTATACTAACTATATTAGTATCATGCTATAATTAATGTGTCATTATATATATATATTTTATTATAGTATATAGTATATAGAAATATACTACTTATACTCATATCTATATATGTTTATTAGTATATTATATTCTTATCTATGATATTGTGATCTTAAAGGTATATATTACTCATCAGTAAGAGTATATCTAATATATATATATTATAAAGGTGAACTGTCTTATGTACTATATAGAGAAAAAGGATTTTTATTACTAATGTATATATAATATATATATATATATTATATATATATATAGTTATATATAAGGTATAATAATGTAATATATACTATATATATTATATATATTATATATATATATATAACTCATGGTGAGTCATACCACAGATTATTATATATACTATACTCGATAAAATATCATATATATATTATAAAAGGCTCAATTACTATATATTATATAATGTATTTATATCATTATATGTTTTTGAAATTGGTCAAAAACATACCAAATAAAATAACTATATGTATATATTATATATTTATTATATATATTTAGTATTATATACTTGAGTATATATAAAGTTAATTAGATATCACATATTATACGATGTATTACTATGGAGTAAGATGTATAGTCATTTATAATAATATATATATATATATATATAAAGTAGATTATGTTATATTAATTAGATTTAGGATAGGTTTCCTTATAATAGGCTAGATTAGAGTTATTTTCAGCTAGGAAAACCGTATTCCAAAACGAACGACGTTATAGAATGCAGATACGGAGATATATTAAAGATCTGCTCCTGTGGGATTTGTTGCTGGCCGGATATGGTCTGTGGATGCTGCTTGTCCACTACTAAAACCTCCGTTAGTATTTATATTCAAATCACATACAGTCCCCTTGGTCCTCTCTCGGCGATGTTGATTAGCTTCTGTTTAACACGAGTTATCGGTGATTTTTTTCATCTTTCCGATGGCTATTTCACCATTTGATAGTTGAATGAGGAATCTTAGTATATAAAATGGTGTTACTTGTCTCTTCTACGTGTCTTTTTTTTTTTATAAATAATTTCTAATTTAAACTTTTTTAAGTTTTTAAAAGTTCTTTTAATTTTTAATATTAAATTTCATTGTTTCTCTCGAGTTTTGGCATTTTTGGGTTTTATTTAATTACTTTTAGTGATATGAATAATAATCTTTTACCATCCTGCAGAGAATCTTAAGCAAGTTTAGTATTGATCTTTTTATATCTTTTTAAACATTATTTACACATTATTTAAGTTATTTTTTAGTTTTTGTAGTTTCTTTTAATTAAAAATTGGATAACGTAAAGTTTATTTTTAGGTTTTAACTAAATATCCCAAGTTTACCATCACCTGGGATACTTGTATTTTATCTTTTTGGTCTAAACTATATAGTTAGTTACTACATCCATGTATCAGAAGCTATCGATCGTTTGTGTGTTGTGGTGTATGAGTGTGTGTGGGTGGTGGATTGGGAGTCGTAGATACGAGCAAATTTTACTCTATCATATGTGCCAATCCTCTGTTTTTTTTATTCCTATTTTGTATTTCTTTTAATTGATCATTGGAAAACGTAAAGTTTATTTTTAGGTTTATTGGAATAAATATCCACAAAGTTTACCATCTCCTTGGGATACTTTTATTTTTTTTTTTCCTAACATGATTTATGTGAATAAGTACTGTTTAGTACACCGTATCGGCTTGTGAGTATATTACCCACAAGCAGGATTTGAACCGGATCCGCCAACGCACATTGCAAAGTCAAATGTGTATGGTTGTTGATGTGTTTCTGCGATGTTGTGTGTTTGTGTGATATATTTCTGTGTGTGTGTGTGTGTGTGTGGGATTTATGGAATGTAACTGTAGTAGAATTATTGTAAACCTATAGAGCTTGTGCTGCGTTTGTATGCTGCGAGCGGCTGATACGGAATGACAGTCGAAGTATGTGGGGGTGGGCGCAGGCTGGGGGTTTCAATTGACTTTCTTCCTTTGGGGCCTGCGTGCTAATCACGAATCTGTGGAATATCAACCTCTCTACTCTCAACCTAACATTTTATTATTGTCTGAGACCCAGCTGGCCAGGAATTCTTTTTCAAATAAACTTAATATTTCTAAAATAACTTTTTCTATAATTTCCGTCTAAATGGTGTTGTCTGTGCCTATATAAACCATAAACACTCCTGTACCATCTCACAAGCGCCTAGAAAACTACAAATTCCGATTTTCTCTGGCAGATACATTATTCTCCCTAATTACGTATATCATCACTCTTGTGTTTCTGCTTGCTCCCCTAATGGAATAGACTTTTTCAAATTTTTTTTTGACTATCTTACTACTTCTCATGAGACTGTTGACTTCTTCCCATCCAAATCTGAGATCCTCGTATTTAGGGGATTTCAGCGTACACCACACTGAGTAGGTGGGCTCCTCTCACCACTGATCCGCAGCGTGGAGGAGCCAAAAACATTCATGTATTCTTCAAACGATCGGGGGAACAGTTAAATTAAGGAACCTTCACATATACCGGATCGACCTAACCAATTCTCTGGAATACGCTTGACTTTATTGCTTAGACCAGGAATCCTTCCCTTGAATCACATCTAGTTGCAGGACCTAACAGTGCAACGGATGGATTTCTACTTAAGAAATTATTAAACCACTTCTCTCCAGGTCTACCGTCTTTGACTCTGGTCGAACGTCCATCGGCAACAATGTCTGCGACCCTATTCACGGGAAGATCCATTGCCTTTTGGCTAACTTTGTTTTTGAACTCAATCCTGCTTTGACTCCGGGATGCCTCGGTCACCGCTGAAAAGTGGGGGCCGTAATCACCGATGGGTTGTAATGAGCAGGTTCATTCCATCTTCAACGGGAAAATCTTTTCTCTCACCTCCAATATCCATGGCGTTCGGATTGAAGCTTTGTTTATCTTCGCGCCATTAAGGAGAGAGTATCATCTCTCCGTTATCGGCATGGGAAAAAAACTCGATTCTCCTATTACTTGCTTACTAATTTTCATTTCTTGCTCGGAATTCGTTGCAGGGATACTATTCGGCCGGCTAAGCGCACTTTCACTAAAAGAAGGGGCGACATCACCGTGCTTGGTTCTCCTACAGATAAAGAGCATATATCTAGCGACCCCACTTGCCAAAAATCAATCATCAAACCAAAACTTTTGGTTAAAAATCTCTCCATCCCCTTATTTCGCTCTGACGTATTCTGTAGCTAACTCTTCCTTCTGAAAAAGGCCAATCTCTGTGCAGCTCCTTTTTTCAATTATATAAATTCTTAGCCCCTGGACTCGATTTTGGCATTCCCTCCTCCGTTACTCTCCTTCTCCTGCTAGGTTATTTCCCACATGTCATATTACCTGAATTTACAACTATGATCGTGTGCATGATGCCTGAGATCTATTGAGCGTCAGGAATGCTAGTGGGCCCGGATGGCCATGGCCTCCCCGTGTTTTGGAGGGAGTGTTGCTTCTGAGCTGGGCGCCTTGTTCCTCGGTTCAACTCTACTCCTCTATGTCTTGATACTAAGTACGTTTTTCCTCAAGTGCTAGGTGCGAAGCTGCTGCATTCAATGTCACAAACCGATACCCGAAAAAAGGTTAGCCGCTCTGATCCTTTCAACCAGTTCGCCCCTTATAGCTCTACTTGATTACTATCTATAAATCTTATTGAATATAACTTTTCTTAACACATCTCAATTTACTCCTGGGTATCATACTCGAGTGCTCATTCCCTTCTTTCAGACTATCAGTATGGCTTTCGTGCTCGAAGCGTGACTGGCCAACTGGTGACATACTTTCCTATCTAAAGCTGATTGTGATGCGTCTTGGCACCTTAGAGGACCATCAGTGTGGGGAGTCTGCGTGGTGGCTCCTTGACAAGCTATTCAAAGCTTTTTTGATCCGGGTTTGGCACTACGCGTCATGCTCTTCTAAGCTCCCTTCAACGTTTGGAATTCTCCTCCTTACTCTGCTTTATATACTTTGTGTCTAGTTTTCCAATATCTCACGAGTCTCTCGTATATCAGCACTTCACGTTGATGGATGCTCGACACTCTTCCCTCCATTTCCTGTTAGGTTTGTTGATGGTTCTCTCGCACAAAGGTATCCGTTTTATCCTCCTAACTTTATTCCTAATCTACTTTCATTCTATAACGGTCTTCTCCGTTGTACTTCAATTCACTTACTAATCTATATGCCGGATGAGACTCATACCGCTCCATCTTCTACTCTCACTTCTAAATCTGCTCTACCCCCTCTTGCTTTCTAGAGTAGCCTCTACGATCGCACTTTAGCTTTCCGTGTTTGTCTTTGACGATCAGAATGAGATTTTTTTGTAGGATTTCCATAATCTTGTAAAATTCAACTCTTTCTAAGCCTTCAAATTCACATCTTCTTTCGAAAAATAACTTCTAAACTTTTCTGTTTAATCATTCGGATGATTCTGAACGTCTCTCCTCGTTGTGAATAACATAAAAACATTCTTGGTAGTAACTTACAAAAATTATAAATAAATGAGTTCCTTTGGAAGATCCTTTTACATATTTATTCGAATGATATTGCTAAGGATGGGCCTCAAAGAAAATGGGATTTGCGTGTCAAGTTTTGAGAAGCGGGCGCCAATATTTATTTTACCATTATACCACAGCTGACCTTCCCAGTTTTATAATATTCGCCTTATTCGCCCTTGTATGGGAAAGAACCTGTTTCTTCCTACATATCTGTGGGTGAATAGCTCACAGCAGCTCATCCACCTTCATATTTTGGATATGCTGTTTGAGTCTAAATCTAAGAAGGACTAAATTAAACTGTCCCTACTTTCAAAACGTGCTCTGGACCCTCTATCTCATGCGACGTGACGTTGCCGCGGCACGGAATCTCTGTGTTCTAAATTGGTACGTACTCACAAGCACCCGGTTAGATGGCGCAGGGAGTTTGGCCTGCTCTGCTAATATACCACTCTCCATTTAAGCGACTCGCTCCTCGCTAATATCAGAGTTGGTGCCATAGCTCTCGGCATGAATTTTGCGTGGAGTATGAGAACCCCCAGACTTGTTATCTCGTTGTGTAGCCTCTTTTCTTTTGCCAGCATATACCTTCTGTCTGTAGTCAACTTCCTTTGCGCTTCTTCTTTTTTCCAACCTATATTTAATCTCTCTCTCCCTTTGACCCATGGTCTGCCGCTCACCTGTGAGAAGAGAATTGCTGTTAGCTGAGGGATAATATAGTTTGTTGTGGGGGTTTTCCTGGTTTTAAGTTTTTGCTCCCCCTACCTTGAAAAGGCTCGGACCGTGGAGTGGGTGGTTAACTTGTAAACATAATTATCCATAGTATTGAAAATGATATAATTTTATAATATATAAGTTTATCATATTATATATATATTATATACCCCATCCCATTTATTATTATAGGAGCGTATAAAATACGTTATCTATTATATATTATATATGTATTGAATACTAAGATTATACTTATATATATATATATGTGTATAATGAATCGATAAATGTATATATTATTAATTTATAGTATATATTTGTATACTATAAACAATTATATTATCTACTAGAACACTCAACATACTTCTAACAGGGCAACTAAAGGTATATATAATATTACAGACTGTGCATTACACAAATTAAACACTTAATATAATATGTACTATATATATATTAATTATATATAAATTAAGGTTAATATATATTGTATAATTACGCACTGTACCTAACCTAACCTTAAATATATATATACTGTGGCGGAATCCAAGGATTTCTTTTAGGAGCAGTGCGTGGCCGCCCAGACAAAACAATTCGTTCTTCTTTTACAAATATTATATAGTATTATACTATAATATTATGCCTATAATTATTATATATATATAATTGTATGATAAACATATATTATTTTTATATTTGATTATATATTATATAAAGGGGTGTGCTATATCTAGTAGTGTATAAATACTTTGTAATTAAATATTCAAATTGATGATATTTGCATTTCTCAACAGTATAAAGCTATTCTTTTGTACATAGATTTAAATATATTTATAATATTATAATATAGTATATATATATATTAATATATTATAAGTAATAATAATATTACTCTTATTATTAAAATATTAGGTATAATATATATATTAATATATATATAATATATAAATTATACATAATTGTACTCTTTTCACTATATATCTTAATTATAACTACTGAGTACTATATAAATCTATATTATAGTAAGAATATCTATATACCATACTTATATTATTTATAATGGAAGACATAAATAGTTTACAATTTTATAGAATAAGTTGATATTAATTTTGTATCACAATTACTAAATATAATTCTTATCCGATGTTAATACCGTTAAACGCCGGGGCATGAGAAGTTGAGCAAAGTCCTCGAAACTACCAACATCTCTTCAGTTTTTACTCAACTCCTTGTCAATATTTCAAATGTACGGATGAGGCGGAGGCAAAGTCCGTAGTTTTGTATCCAACCTAATAGTATTCTCAAGTAAATTTCTAGAAGTCTGATATATTGACATAATTTTTTTTCTACTGATAAACAGCATAGAACCGGTTAAAAAGTGTGCCCTTAGTATTGCCTATAATAAGAGACGTACTAATATTTATTAAAATTGCTAATAACTTCCCTGCAACTATAGAAACTAGTTTCCCGAGTATATATTAGCTTGTTCTACTGAAGATCTTTGCTATATGAGTGCCTCATTTCGTAACTTCCATAAAGTCGATAGTTCTGCTTTTAACTTATTTGCGATGGGCATGTTCGAGATCCGTTTCCTTATAGTAGGAACAATGTATACATCTTTTATTTTTCTCATATGGCACACTATACACGCATGTTCTCGATATCACACCACAGAAGTAAAGATTATAAATCCTTCGTTTTATGATTATAAAACCCTCTTCTAATGTATGATATTAAAATCATCCAAAAATGGATATATAATAAAAGAGGATGTTGGTCCGATAACTAATGTCTTTTGTGGTCCTGGATGTTGGAATTGTTGTCGCTCACTTGAGTATTTTTGGCAACATTTTGTAATTCCTGAGTAACATCAATTAAATACCCAGGCTCAGATTCAGATGTGCCTTAACATTCTTTCATTAAATCTCTACTGGCGGAAATTCTATATGTCTGGCATTTACTCTTGGCTTACAAGGGATAAGTTTAAACTAATGATTCTAAATTTTTACATATTCTCTCCATTACCTTCTTCTTTTGTTTCCAAAAAATACGCACTTTGAGCAATAAACCCCAACTTTTTATCAGAGTAAGCTGCCACCTTAATATGAAAAAACATCTCTCTCCTGATCTTTGCCTTGCCCAGTAGGTAATGTATCAGTGTTTTGAATCTGTGTTCCAGATGATATTTAATATTTCCACACCTCTTTCTCCCACTCTTAATATTTCCACTATTTTATAATATTTAATATTTCCATCTTATTATATACCCTCATCCTATTAAACAACAAATGTCAACAAAATCTCCTCTCATGAATCACTGAATAAATATTATTATCATAAATAAATTGTATATCTGAAATTCTCAATACTATTATATCTACGTACATATTTATATATATATATATATAATGATATATTATATAATATGATATTACCATATTATATAATATATAATATGTATTATTAATTATTAGTTAAATATTAATTATATATTTTGATTATATTAGGTAGTATATATACACACGGATATATATATAAATATATGAGTTTATACATATATATATATATTATTATTATATATATATATATATAGTATATATATATATATATATATTGTAATATTATATATATTAAATAACTATAATATAGTATAGTATCCAATACATAATTTACTAAAACCAATCATAATATAAGATATATATTATATATAGATATATATAGATTTTAATATATTTATCCGATATATATATAATCATATAGTAGTATATATATTCATGCACCTTATATACTCTAACCATATGATATATATAGTATATATAAAGATAATATTATATAATATAGTTTATATTAAACTACATATAATATATATAGGTATAATTATAAATAATTTTATAATATTTAGATTAACAATTATCCGTATGAGAATAATATCCCGGTATTTACATTTTATCTATGATATTAATAATAATAGTTCTCTAATATTTAATATCTAAATTAATAATAATGAGTGAGAATAAAATTTATATTGAAGAATCATTATATATATATATATATTGCTATTAGTATTTATAAAATACATGATTAATGATATATAAATATATACTCCTAATTTTTTCATTATATAGTTATTAATATATAATATAGTGTTTATCCTATAGATAATAAGTGTAAAGGTAACTTAAAATTAACTTTGTAAAGTACGAAATCCTCAATAATAGCAATATAATATAAATATGTATTATAATTTTATATATTCAATGACTGTGCAGAAACCCCAAAAGGGGATCAAGGCCGTTATGCTATATATAAAACATTCTCCCTTTTTTTTT
>JABUQX010049303.1:37500-40000 GCA_015478945.1 Trachelipus rathkii | reverse complement strand
AACACTAATTAAGTCTAGCTTTCGTAGTCAATGATCGACATACTTCTTCAGGACTGAAAATTATTTTTAAATGATGAAATGACTTTAACTCCGATGGATTTCTGGCAACTTGGTGTTTCTATTTATCGATGACGCTATGTTCCCTTTTATTCATTTTTAAACTTTCTTTAGTATTTTGTTGAGTGTTGTAGACATTTTTAGATATTTATTTGTAATTTCGTCTATATTTATTTCGCCCCTTTGTATATTTAGATTGGTACTATTTTTTATTATGAAGGATTCAATAAACTTCCTTTTGCCTGTATTTTGTATGGTTTGTATAATAGTAGGGGAATTTATACTGAAGGTGTGGCCTGAACTTTGCCGATGTTTAACTAATGCCGAGGTTTGTTTGTCACGGTTTAGATCATCTTTATGTTGTTGAAATCTGATAGTAAAATTGTTAGTTTCTCCTATGTATTTGTTGTTGCAGATATTACAATTTATTCTGTAGATTCCTGAATCTTTGTTCTGACTAATATTATTAGGTTTCAATGCATTTTTCAATGTAGTACTATTAGTTTTTACAGTATTTATATGTTCCGGTATATATTCTTTGATGATACTTTTCGGTAAATTTGGTACTGGTAATACGTTTGAGTAGTTAACAATATTTGTATCTATTTTTAAATATTTGTTCTTTGCTTTTCTCAACGCTTTATTTATGTAATTTTCAGGATAGTTTAGTTTATGAAAGCTATTTTTTAATGTTTTTATTTCCAGATCTAAATTTTGTGGACTACACAACCTAAATGCTCTTAGGAATAGGTTACTCAATTTGTCTGTTTTGTTTGATACCTCATGACATGAAAACCAATGTATATAGGATGGATTTGCTGTTGGCTTACGATATATACTAAAGGAAGGGGGTTCTTCGTTATTCCAAGTGATGAGTACATCTAAGAAATTTATTTTATTGTAATTTCTGATTTTTCTATTTGTAAATTTGATATCGTGTGTATTCATTAATAAAGTTTAAAAACAGAGTCTGGATTAATATTCCTTGGCTATCAGTGCAAAGACATCATCCACATATCTCAACCATTTTATAGTAGGAAATTGCGGAAATATATAGTAAGTTTCTATTAACTCCATGAATATATTAGACATGATAGGTGATAATGATGAGCCCATTGAAAGTCCGGAGATTTGTTTATAGTATTTATCTTGAAAGAAAAAATAGGCATGTTCTAGAGTAAGGGATATTAATTTTTTGATGTTATTAAAATCTGGTTGAATATCAATATTATGGTCATTTATATGCTGTTCCAATAAATTTAAAGTAAATTCTACAGGTACATTAGTAAATAACGATGTGACGTCAAAGCTTACGACTTGGAAATTGGATAAATTTTGGTTTTTGATCTTTTGAACAAAATCTTCTGAATTTTTTAAATGAGCTGTAGATATGTTTCCAAGGAAGGGTTTTAGTTTAGAAGCTAGCCATTTTGATAAGTTTTGGGTTATACATTTTATATTGGAAATTATTGGTCGTAGAGGGATATTTTCTTTGTGTAGTTTAGGTATTGCATAGAATCTTGATAGTGAAGGCAGATAGGCTTTAAATCTTTCTATGAGATCTTCCTGTGTGGGGATGATTTTATTTAGAGAATTATTGAATTGTTGCTGCGAATTTTTTAATGGGTTTTTATTTAAGGATGCATATGTGTTGGTGTCTCCAAGTAGATTTAGTGCTTTATTTGTATATTCATCTGCGTTCATTAACACTATATTATTCCCTTTATCGGATCTAGTTATGATGATATCTCGGTTTGACTGTAGGTCCTTCAGAGCTTTAAAAAACCTTAGGGGGAAACCTGAATGCTTAAGGAAGTCTTTTTGAAGTTTTAGTAATACTCCAAACAGTATGTCACAGTTTAAATTTGGGTTTTGGTTAAATTTTTTCCATCTATTAAAACTTATATTTTGGTTTACCCAAGGGTCTAAATTAGGTAATGAGAAGTTTAAGCCAAAGCTTAGAAGAGTTTTCTCGGTATGGTTTAATCTATAGTTGGACATATTCTCAATGTTACATGGGTTTCTGTGTTTATTCCACATACTATTGTTGAAAATTTTTTCTAGTTTGTATTTTAAAAAGTTTTTTTTGTTACGTGTTTTTCTATCTTTCACTTCAACTGCGTAATCCAATAATTTTGTGAATTATCGGTATTTACTAATGTACCTGTAGAATTTACTTTAAATTTATTGGAACAGCATATAAATGACCATAATATTGATATTCAACCAGATTTTAATACCATCAAAAAATTAATATCCCTTACTCTAGAACATGCCTATTTTTTCTTTCAAGATAAATACTATAAACAAATCTCCGGACTTTCAATGGGCTCATCATTATCACCTATCATGTCTAATATATTCATGGAGTTAATAGAAACTTACTATATATTTCCGCAATTTCCTACTATAAAATGGTTGAGATATGTGGATGATGTCTTTG
>JABUQX010049303.1:10000-22500 GCA_015478945.1 Trachelipus rathkii | reverse complement strand
AATAATAATGCGTTTTCCCAAGTTATGAGCATATACCACAAAAAGTACGAAGTAGGAATCGAACTTACGTCGACCAATCAAAAATACTCCGTGGAGTCTCGCTAGCTCGCCCGTCTTGCGCCGTATCATCTCGATCACGAAAATCGAACAATCTAACCGCATGACCATATTGGCGGTAAGCTACGAGGATAGTTTTGCATTATATAAATTTTGATTTAGTATTATTGCTTTTTAAAAGTGTTCGAATACGTTTTATTATTATTATTACTGCTATTTTAATATGTATTGATTATTATTATTATTATCTATTATTATATTTATTATTTTAATTCATTATTATTATTATTATTATTATTATTATTATTATTATTATTATTATTATTATTATTATTATTATTATTATTATTATTATTATTATTATTATTATTATTATTGTTATTATTATTCTATTATTATTATTATTTGATATGTATTATTATTATATATATTATTATTTATTATTATTGTTATTTATTATATTATAATTTATTGTATTTTTATTAATATCTATTATTATTATTATTATTTTATTATTTTATATTATTAATTATTATTATTGATTATTTATTATTATTTATGTATTATTATATATTATTATTATTATCCATTATTATTATTCATTATTATTATTATTGTTTATTATTTACTGTTCATTATTATTATTATTATTACTTTACTATCATTATCATATGATTTATTTATTATATATTCATATTATATATATTATTATTTATTACTTATTATTTTATTATTGATTATTTATTATTATTATTTTATTTCATAATTATTATCTTATTATTATTATTATCTATTATTATTATTATATTATTGTTATTATTATTATTATTATTATTATTATTATTATTATTATTATTATTTACGTATTATTATTACTATTATATTATTCACTAATTATATTATTATTATTATATATTATTTATTATTACTTATTTTTAATATATTTATTTATTTATTTATTTACTTATTTATTTATTCTTTTTCTATAAGCATTTCCTTTCATCTTATTTTATCATGAAATCACGACTAAGAAGATGTGCCTAAAACCGCTTTACGAAAGTCTTAATTATTATTATTATTATTATTATTATTATTATTATTATTATTATTATTATTATTATTATTATTATTATTATTATTATTATTATTATTATTATTATTATTATTATTATTATTATTATTAATCTATTATTATTATTATTATTACTATTATAATCTATTATTATTATTTATTATTATTATTATTATATGTAGTTATTTATTATATATTTTATTATATATTAGGTGATTATTATTATTATCTATTTATTATTATTATATATTATTATTATTATATTATTATTATTATTATTATTATTATTAATATTTCATAAACGTAAAAAGAATTAAAACAATTTAGTAAAATAGTATGTTCTTAATAATTTTACGCAATTTCATACAAAAAACATATTTTATGTTATGTTATAATATAATAAAATATAAATTTGACTTTAATAGCTTAATCAATAGATCATTGGAAGAAGGAGGGGTGGGGGTATGGTTGAATAGAGCTTGATTTATTAATCTATTGATCAATTAATATTTTTATAATCTTAAAAAATTAGTAAAACAATACGTTTATAGTAATTTTGTTATGTTCATACAAAGAGCATATTTTTATGTTATGTTATACATATTATAAAGTATAAATATGACTTTAATCGCTTAATCAATGAATCAAGGGAGAGAAGGAAGGATGGGGTGGGGAGTGTTTGAAAAGAGTTTGATCTATTGATTAATTGATTAATTGATCAAGTATATTTTTGTTGTAAAGACGAAAAAGAAGGGATAAATGTAGTAAAAACATAAAATGTTTATAATAATTTTGTTATGTTCGTAACATAGACCATATTTTTATACAATGAAGTTATTTACACATTACGTTTATATATAATGTCTGTTTAAATATAACTAAAAGCAATATCTCAGTATCGCATAGCCTGCTGGGAGGGGGGGATGGACTGCGGTGCTTGCTCTATTGTTTTACTGCTTCACTACATTAGGGTCGATAAAATAAGAATTTTAATAAATAATAAATTAACAGAAAAAATAATAAATATTTAAAATAATTTTATTTTATGTACAAAGGCCATATTTTTTTTACAATGAAGTTATTTTCAAGTTAAGTTTATACATAATGTATGTTTAAATATAACAAAGCAATAACGCAGTAACGCATAGTCTGATGAGAGGGGCAGGGAAGGGATGTTTGCGTCATTGATTTACTGCTTTACTACATTAGAGTAACAAAATAATAATTTTAATAAGAAATTAACAAATAAAATGATTGATTTTTGAGAATGTAAAGAACATGGAGTATACAAATTATTAAAGTCAGAAAAAAGGAAAAGGGAATCAGGAAAGCTGCCGTATAATTAATAAGTTGTATGGGCTGGGATAGTTTGTTAAGCAAGGAGGGTTAAAGAAGTGAATGCCATATAATTAGACAGTGGCTGTATAATTAATGAGCTCTTTATGCGAAGTTTCATATATAATATTCAATATAAAGTTACTACTGTGAAAGTCTATGAAATTAATAGCTGAATTCATCATTAAAATTTCATTTTAAGGGTAGAACATCATTTTAGGGTTCGGTCCCTACATAGGGTGGGACCCAACCGTTTCTGTTCCTATGGAATCATGCTTCCTCACCTCCTTCCTTTATCTTCTTCTCTTTTACTTTCCAAGTATTTTTCATTTATTTTTTCTTTTTCCCACTGGAACCCCCACTCTGTGGTATCCCAGACACCTTTGATGGCTCTGAAACTCCAAAGTTTGAGTTCTACGGGTTCGTAAACATATGGAAAAACACTTTACTTGATCTATTGTATGCATATTTCAAGATTCCAACTCCGTCTCCAGTTCCATAGGCGGTTTCCTGATCCGCATCATGAACCGTCTCAGACACCGAAGTCTTCTCTGGATATAAATCCTTCGCTGAAGCCTGTCAGCAGATTATTGCCAGCTGGCTACTGCCATATCCAGGTTTAAGGGCTCAGTTACCCCTTTTGGATGGGTGCAGCAACATGAAACCTCTGCTAAGGGATGCAGATCCCGCTAGCAATAAGGTGGATCGTATATATATATATATATATATATTATATATATATATATATATATATATATATTTCATATATATATATATATATATTATGCTGAAGGCTATTGGTTAAGTTGGTTGTTGTTGTTAAGGTTATTATGCTACTAGTTAGTGCTGTTATACATAGCTGGTTGCTGTTGCTGCTTCATATTATGCTATACAGCTATGCTGGCTATTAAGGCTACGCTGAGCAAAGAGTTGTTACAGCATATATGGTTGCTATTAGTTACTACATAGCTGTTGGCTACATATATGGTATATTGGTTGTTACATATATATATTATTATTATTATATTATTATATACAAAGATATATTATTATTTATTGTTATTATTATATATTATATATTATTATTATTATTACATATTATTATTATTATTATTATTATTATATTATTAGTTATTGTATATTATATATATTATTATTATATATATATTACAAGATTATAAATATATATATATTATTATTATATTATATATATATTATTATTATTATTATTATATATATATATTATTAGAAGATTTATATATATTATATATATACATATACATATACATATATATTATATTATTATTGTTATTAATACATATTACATATTACATATTATATATATACATATATTATTATTATTGGCTATTATTATTATATTATTATTATATATATATATATATTATTATATTATTATTATACATGTATTATTATTGGTTGTATTATTGGTTATTATTGGTGCTACAGCTATTGATGAAGGAAGAAGAAAAGATATACATATACATATTATTATTACTATTAGTTATTGCTATATTATATATATATACATATTATTATTATTAATATTTCATTTTACCATATTATTACTATATTATTACATATATTATTATTATTATTGTGATATTATACATATTATATTATACATACATATATATTATTATTATTATTATATATTATTATTATTATTATTATTATTATTATTATTATATTATGTATTATTATTATTACATATTATTATTATATATTATATATTATTATTATATATATTATTATTATTATTATTATTATACATATTGTTATTATTATTATTATTATTATTATTATTATTATTATTATTATATATATTATTATTATTATTATTATATATATTAATATTATTATTTGCATATTATTATATGCGTTATTATAGTTATTATTATATTATTATTATTATTACATGTTATATTATTATTACATATTGTTGGTTACAGATTCTCTATTTTTATTACTTTCTAAGTTATACATATTATTATTATATATATATATATGAGTTATTATTATATATATATTATTATATATATATATATTATTATATATATATGTTATATTATATTATATTATTATATAAAGAGTTATATATACATATATATATATATATGTATTATTTATATATATATATATATATATATATATATATATATATATATATATATATATATATATATTTCTATATATATACATATATATTATATATATATATATACATATATTATATTATATACATATTATATATATTATTATTATTATTAGTATATTATTATTATTATTATTATTATTGATATATTATATATATACATTATATATATTATTATATATTATTACATATATATTACTATTATTATTATATGTTGGTTATTATTATTATTAGCATATATATATATATATATATATATATATATATATATATTATTATATACATATAAACATATATATATTATATGTATTATATATATTATATTATTATTATACATATACATACATATTATTGTATACATACATTATTACAGTTGAAGAAGAAGAAGAGCATATATATATATACTATATATGCTATTATTATATATATATTATTATATATATATATATATATTATTATATATATATGTATATATATTATATTATTGTTATTATTATATTATATTATTAGCATATATATATATTATTATTATTATATATACATATATTATATATTATTATATATATATTATTATTATATATATATTATTGTTATTATAAGATATATTATATATATATATATATATTACGCATACATATTACTACATATATATATATATGTTAAGTTACTGTTATTTATATACATATTATTATTATTATTATTATTATTATTATTATATATATTACATATTATATATTATTAATTTATACATATATATATTATTATATAAAGTAGTTATATACAGCAGTTATTATAACATATTACATATATTATATATATATTATATATTATGCTTATTATTATTATATATATATTATTATTATTATTATATATATATTATTATTATTATTACATATATATTATTATTATACATATACATATATATATATGTATTACATATATACATACATACATATATATATATATTATTATATTACAGTGATGAAGAAAGATATATATATATATACATATATATATTATATATATTATATATATACAATTATTATTATTATTACATTATTATTATTATTATTATTATATACATATTATTATTATTATTATTATTATTATTATTATTATTATTATTATTATTATTATATATACATATATATTATTATTATATTATTAATAGTACACATATATTACATATTAGCATATAAATATATATATATTACATATATTATTATTATATAAATTATATATATATATTATATATTATATTATTAAGATATATATATATATATATTTGTGATTATTATGAACACACTTATATATATATATATATATATATATATATATATACTTAAAGAAATCCCTAAACCAACTAAATATTCTGAAGTGAAGAAAATCGGCACTAGAATCGCGTCTTTTTGTATGTGAAGTGTTTGCGTAAAGTTGATCCAAACAACGAGTGAAATAAAAGTGATTTTTACGGAGAAAGAGAAAGCATATTGTCGAAGTTCCAATTGAAAATCAGTAACAAGTTAACTAAAGTCCCGCGTATTCGGGTGCTAGTGGGAGAACGGAAACGGAACTTAGCATTCGAGGAACAACCGATCGTGTAAGGACGTAAAGCGGCTTAACGGAATTCGAACAACTGGATTTCAGCTTGTGAGTGTCAGGCTTTCGAGGTCGTGGACATTTGACTGGGACGTCAGGGAGCGAATAAATCCCCAACGCAGATTGAGTCACCGGGTGTTTACTGAAATAAATAATAGACCACAGTAGTTGTGGAACATCAACATAGTATCATCATTATTTAATTTACATCTACAAGAATTTAGTGGCGGTTGCCAAAGATATTGAATATAGTACCCACTGGAGGTCAACAATTATAGCTGCTCTTATGTACATATTGTAGAATAAAGTGTGCGGTTTTCCATCTATTCTTCAAAGTAGTTAGTTACCTTCCGTTGCCAAGAACGAACTCTTTCATATTTATTAACCATTTGGTTTTATATCAACCGATCCGGTTACAACTGGTGGCTCGTAACTTTCTTGGACGGAGGGTCAACAGCGGATTGAGAGCAGCGGTACTACAAGAGGTCAAAAATAAAAGCTAAGTATAGGGAATATTATATTACAAGTTGTGGGTGAGGATTATCTCGTAAAAAAAAAAAAATGTTATTGGTTTAAACAACCAGCAATTGTAAAAGAAATTTTTTTTTTGGCCGTTGCCACTTTGTTTTTTGTTTTGCATACATTTTGCGCCTCAGTAAAAAATTTAAGATGGGAAGCGCAGATGAAATTAAAAGTGACAAACCGCAAGAGAAGTTCAGTCCAATAGAACTCCTGAATATGTTAAAAGAGTCACTAACAGTTGAAAGAAACGATCTGGACTTCAACAATATAACAGACAGTGTAGTGGGTCTTGGCCAGGCATTACTAATGAAAAAAGCGAGCACAAGTCAACCACAAGAAACAGAAATAGGAAAAGGGAGCCCTAATTTGGGACAAAACTTGGACATAAAACAGGACGACCGAACGCGACACGGAACAACTAGGAAGAAATACATAACAAAGGAGAAACAGAATGTACGATATGAATTGAAGTACCGACATGACACTTCGGATGAAGTGGAGAGTAGTGCTTTCAGAGGTAGGAGTGATGGTAACAACGAAAGTGATCAAGGACAAGCAAGAAAGAAAAGAAATAAGAAGAAAAAGACAGCCAGAAAGTATACTGTAGATGAGAGCTCGGCTACAGAAAACGATCACGTTGAAGACGTTGAAGACAGCGAACTGGACAAAGGGGGAAAGCTGTGGCTAAAGAGACTTGTCGAGTTAGAGAAAACGGGGATGGAGCCAAATATGGCAGTAAATAGAGTTCTTATCATTCTGGCTGGAGAACTGTTGGAGGTTTTAAGAACATTCAGTAAGGCAAGCGTGAAGGCTGTCAAGCCGCTAAAATATGGAAAGGAGAAAGTTCAAACCTTCGATGCTTTCATCGAAGATTATGAAAGATATGCCAGAGAACAATTAGGGAAAGATAAAAATCGTTGGGCGGTAGACTTGCGAAACTTTTTGGAGGGTCCATCGTTGAGGACCTATTACAGCATCTACCGGGCCAAATTGAGTTATACAACGATAGTGACAAGACTGAAAAGTTGGTGTAAAGAGGAGAAAGATAATGAGATTTTAGATTTACAACGGGAGTTTTGGAGAATAGAAATGAAGAGGAATGAGAAGTTGGCAGAGTTTGCCCTAAGGTTGCAAACGACATACGAGGCAGCCACAAGCGAAGAACAAAGGGACGTGAAGTTATTAAAAAAACAATTTGTAAAATGTCTGCCGAAGAAAATGGCTAGGAGATTTAATGTCCGGATGGGAGGGGAGAAAGAAAGTGCAAAAGTTAGATGGAAAGACGTCGTCAATTGGGCCCAAGAAGAAGATAAACTTGAAGAACAAGAGAATGAGGAACCCGAAGCTGCCGCAATTCCAATATGGGCGACGTTGCAGGGAGAAAGACAAGAAAGACCAACATATGCCGACCAAGTACGGTACGGTAGACCGTTGCCCTCCTCCCATGAAAGAGAACATAGGGGATTCACTGACCGGAATACTGGACCGTATGAGCAACAAGGTGGGAGGTGTTATCACTGCGACAGGACGGGACACATAAAGAGAGACTGCTGGAGGTTTAGAGGGTGGTGTTTGGTGTGTGGTAGCAGTGAGCACACGATTGCCAATTGTGGAATGAAGACCAGGAGCAGGGACAGACGTCAGCAAGGAGAGCAAAGAGGTGGTGGAGAACGCACTGAAAATAGTGCAAGGGCTCACGGTGTTGATGAACGCAAATGTTTTCTGTGCGATGAAAGTGGGCATTTGTGGGATTCGTGCCCTATGAAGGCAGAAGTACAAGAATGGAAAAAGAAGAGGAAACAAGTAGTCTCGGGAAACGAGAACGCTCCGCCATTACCGGGAGTGGGCCGGAGCCAACCAGAGTAATGGAAGCACAAGCAAGTATCCCGGTTAACCAAGGGTGGTCAATACTGAATCCGGAGGCAAAAGAGTTTGTGACGACGGGCCTTAGCCCTTTACAGCAACGACCAGCAAAAGTAAGAAAGAGAACAGATGAAACAGCAGATGAAGTAACAACTGGGGTGTATAGAACTAATGGGAGGAATAATTATGGTAGAGATGACAGTATCCAATTGACACCACTATTACGATTTAAGGTACAGCTTGATAGTAAAGAAACGCTTGCCATAATGGATTCAGGATCACAATACTGTATTATTGGAGAAAATTTATTAAAAGAGATCTCGAATCCAGAAATAACCAGTAGGTTAATGAAATTGAGAGGTATAGGGGACCCATCTCACTGCACAGAATCACAGAGAACCGCTACGTTGAGAGTGACCATTGACGGAATTGAGTACGGCCGATTTGAGTTTATAGTAGTAAAGTATCTGAAAGAAGGTGTCATCTTGGGAATGCCCTTCTTAACAAAGAATCAGATCAAGTTAAATGTAGCAGAGAAGACGTTTACGCGTTATGGTGAGACGGGCATTATAGAGCATGTACATTTGCCAACTGACCCTGGAAATTGTGTACGGGTCGTAACTGCACTCCCAGTTTACGTTGTGGAAGGTATAGCCATCATAGAGGATGGATGGGTCCGTGTGAAAGCATGTTGGAAGTCGGAGCAGATCACACCAAGAACTGGTACAGAATGGGAAAACGAACGTTCGGAAGAATTATTGATCGACAACAAAGAAGAAAAGAACAAAAGGGGTTATAATAAAAGATTCAGGGTGCTACCGGGATTGGTGAAATGGAAAGACAATCAAGGAGAAGTGTTGGTGAAGAAATTGACCGCCGGAAGAACATATTTGGGGAAGGGTGAGATCCTCGGTACAGCACACTTGATGGTGGATGAGGGTGATTTGGTAAAGTTCGAAGCAAAAACGTGTGCAGTAAATACTATAATACAAGAGCCACCAGAACAACCAGTCATCGAACAAGAGTGGACGAAAGAAAGATTGAGTGACGAAATAGAATTCATGGAGGAATTAACAACTGAACATCGTGAGAAGATAACAGAAGCATTATGGGACTACCGATCGGTATTTAGCAGAAGTGATGCCGATGTGAGCAGGACATCGATGACACCATACAAAATCAAACTACACGATGACACCCCAATTTACCAAAGAGCAAGAAGGTTCGACCAGAGAACGAATGATGAAATAGAAAGTCAAGTGAGGGAGCTGTGTCTGAGAGACATCGTGGAACCTTGTGCTTCAGAGTGGAGTTTTCCTATAGTTCCGATTAGGAAAAAGGATGGCACATTACGTTTATGCGTAGACTACCGTAGGCTTAATAAAGTAACTGAGGGGGCCAGAAGGAAGAAAATGCTGGTCCAACAGACAGGGCAAAAGCCCTACATGGGAAATGGTAAATAAATATGTATATATATATATATATATATATATATATATATATATATATATATATATATATATATATATATATATATATATATATATATATATATTTATAAATATTACTAAGACTATTTTTCCCCAAGTTATAAACATAGCATACATTTAACAGAGATGAAGAAAATGCCATATAGAAATATATATATAAAATATATATATATATATATATATATATATATATATATATATATATATATGGTCATGTCACGTTTTTGGTAGGAGTTTTATAAATAATGAAAAAGTTTAAATTGCCCTTTAAAAGAGAAATGAACGTATTTAATATTCATGTTGTGAAGTTTAAAAAAATTTTATTTCTTTACTTTTTTATTTTTTTTATTTTAAGTTTTTTAAACAATTTTATTTAGTCAATTAAGATTTATAACGATAAAATTCTCTCTCTCTCTCTCTCTCTCTCTCTCTCTCTCTCTCTCTCTCTCTCTCTCTCTCTCTCTGATATATATATCTTACTCGCGCGCAGCTCGAGTAAGTTGTTACAGGGCACCGCTCGCCCGCAGAGTGCATTTGGAGCGAGATCTTGAATGAGCGGTCTGCCATGCAGGTACGCCAACCTGCTGTGCAACTACCCTATAGTATTGTTTAGGTTAGGTTTTCATTTAGCTCACCTAGTGAAAAAATAATTTAACTACAAGATAAAATAATTTTGAAAATGAAAAAAATCATTTAATATATATATATATATATATATATATATATATATATATATATATATATATATATATATATATATATATATATATATATATATATATATATATATATATATTATTACATATATATATACATATTATTATATCATATATATATATTATATATTATATTATTATGCATATACATATACATATTATTATTATTGTTGTTACAATAAAACTTATTGGAAAAGTATACATTTCCATACATATTATATATCATATCTATTAGGTTAGGTAAGGGGAATGAATCTGTCTGTTATACATATGCTGATATTATTATTACTATTAAGGCTGGCTATATCTATATATATATATGTTATATATATTATACATATATATTATACATATATATACATATTATTATATTATTATATATATATATATATATATTATTTATATATATATATTATTATTATTTATTATATATATATATATATATATATATATATATATTATATATATATATATATTATATATATATATTATTATTATATATATATTATTAGTATATATATATATATATATATATTACATATTATATATAGTTATTATATATATATATATATTATACATATACATTAAATCAAACTTTTCAAATAGAAGCGTTGTTATAAAATTATAATGCTTCCTCAACTTCTTAAAAATATAAAGATATATATATATATATTATATATATTATACATATATATGTATATATATATATATATAGCATAAAGAAATAGCATATATATATATATATTATATATATATATATATATATATATATATATATATATATATATATATATATATATATATATATTTAATTAATTTTCCTTGTTTCTGGACTTGATAATTTATAGTTCTAAACAACTCGCAGCCAGACAGTATATAAAAGTAATAATAATAATAATAATAATAATAATAATAATAATATATGATTAAAATATATAAACATTTGTTCCCAGAGCATAACAAGACAACTGCACCTGATATAATTAAATAATTTAAAATTTTACACTCCTCATCCGAAACGCAAAAACTAAAAGTAGCTGAAGCTCATTACATAAGATATCATAAACCAGACATTAACATCAAGTTTATTGTTTTGTCCCTTAGATTAAATATAATATAAGATGCTCCTTAAAATTTTCATAAATTATATCTTATTTCTTGTTCAAAATAATTTATTCATCTATTAGAATCGAAACTCTGAAGATGTCCGAGGTTTACGGATGAAACCGGTCAGGAACTAATAAATATAAATAAGCCTCATACTTTCTTTGCAAACTATTTCCTAGAATAGTATGAAGAAAATTAAATGGAAATTAGAAGAAAATATTTCGTGATTTGCAAGCCAAAAGTAAAACTTATATTGAAACAAAAGCTGAGGTAGAATTTCTAAATAATAGTAATAATAATACTAATAATAATAATAATAATAATAATAATAATAATAATAATAATAATAATAATAATAATAATAATAATAATAATAATAATAATAATAATAATAATAATAATAATAATAATAATAATAAACAACGTTAATGATACATAATAATAATAATGTTAATAATAAATAATGTTAATAATAATAATAATAATAATAATAATAATAATAAACACACACACACATTAATAATAATAATAATAATAATAATAATAATAATAATAATAATAATAAT